>OVAV01002707.1:0-10834 GCA_900406375.1 Iberis amara
TAAATCCGCTATTTAAAGTGTCCGACCTATAATGACGGGCGTTGTCAGAGCCGCTATGCTATCTTACGATAGCGTTTTTCAACCGCTAAAGAAAGACATATTTTTGTAGTGAATATACAAAATAGATTCTTATTTTGACTTTTTTGAATACTCTAAAGAATCCATAAGGGGAACAGATTAGTACATTTACGTCTAGCATTTGTTTGATAGTGATCAAATAAGCGATGAAATGTGTCTTCAATGTTTTTTTTTTTTTTGTTAATATGTGTCTTCAATGTTGCCATTTGGCTTTGTGAGATTAGCATTCAGAATTGAGAAGGTGTTCCAAATGTCTATCACAGAAGGACATAAGAAAAGTAAATAATCATAGGTATCTATCTTCATGTTGACAGTGGTTACATTTGTTGTCCTCAATTATTCTCCTTATGTGCAATTCACCACTTGTTGCCAAGGTGTTGGTTAACAGTCTCCATAGAAAATAGAAATTGCTTGAGTTTAGGAGTAACTCTCAATCGCCATATTTTCTTCTTCAAAGTGAGACTTTCATGATTAGGAACATATTTTTCTTCTGATATAACCCAACTTTGTATCCCGTCTTATATCCATTTGATGAATATAAAACATAATTTTTTTTTAAATACCACAAAATAAATGTTTATTCTAAAACACCATCAAAAATTGTTTACCAAAAATATTTTAATTTTTTCCTTTAAAATATCATAAACATTACAAATTTTAAGGGTTTATTATTTAGTATATATATATATATATATATATATATATATNNNTATATATATATATATATATATATATATATATTTGATTTATAGTTTTGATTTGAAGGTTTAAAGGTTAATTTTAGCTTTAATTTTGTGGTTTCTTGGAAAATATTAGTTTCCAGTGACGTTTTGAGAGCTTTTTGATAGTATTTTGATTTCAAAAACTTAAATAGTGATATATTTAAAAATTGACATATTAAATATTTTAGATGACAAAAACAAAGAAATAACACTAAAAGGGCGTGTCAAGTGTGGAATTTGGGGTGGTTTGTATTAAAATGATAAATTAAGTGTTATTGAAACAAGAATTTTAAAACGTCTTATCTTATGAAATCCACTATTATTCAGATAAGAGTTTAAAAATGTTTTATCAAATCCACTGTTATTGAAAATATTTTAAGTAGTGGATTTCTAATGACTTTATGGTATTTTAATAGAGTTTCTTAGTTAAAATATAACGTTCCAAATCTCATGATTTTAGATGGGATTGTAGAGAATTTTATAACAAATCACATGAACTTCCTTAATTCATCTAAAATCATCTAAAATCTCACAAAAACACAAATCTTTGTTCCAATACACCACCTAAATGCAGTTGAGCTAGTTAGAGACTTTGTTTGTTACAGGTTGCATGTTTGTTACGATAGTTATTACCAGTGCCAGTCCTACGGTATTTGATGATTAAAGCTGAGGTCAAAATTGATGTCTTTTAACCATATACATTTAGTAAGTGACATGAGGTGGGGATCGAACTCGTCCAAAGGAATCTTCATAGAGACACGCTTAACCAATCGTGCTACATATGATAACTGATTTTTGATACCCTTAAAATTTATATAAATTATGCGCATGAAACTCTTGCTTCTCCAGCTTCCCATCAGGGCAGGCACTGGTTATTACAAATAAAGTAAAAGGTTTAAAATTACATTCTTTCATATATAATTGGTCGTGGGAAAAAGATGACTGACTTTTTTAATGCTTTTATATGGTGTTAGTGAACTTAGTGGTGGTGCTTTTACTTTGATACATATATCTACTTTCATTGGATTATGCATTTATTTGAAATTTATAAATAAAACCTATTTTTTATATAGTTAAAGTTTCAAAGCAGTTTTTAACAACGGTAGTCGGTAGATGTGATTAGCATGCATGTAGAGCAAAAAATTAAAACTAAGAGTGAAATGTTTCCCACCAGTTATCTTTATTGAGAAAATTATTCTTCTTTTCCTTGACATTTAGAAGAATTAGGTAGAATTAATTTCCCTCCACTTGTTGTATTTTTTTATATTAACACAAATCCTTGAATAATGTTTTGGTTAATAAATATTACACTATTTTACTTCTTTTTTTCTCAAAAAATGGTCGAATGCCTCATATGAAACTAATCGGTTTATGTAATGCACTTATTAGTCGTTTTAGTCTAGCAAATTTTTGTTCTAAAACCTTAATTAATAAAAAAGGGAGAATATATTTCAATATCTTAATTTTCAAAAATCAGGCAAAAGTGGAAACCAATCAAGATAAACTCATTCAAATCCAAACAGAATAATACTTTTAACTTTCTTTTATATTCCCTCTGAGTTTCGAAAACGAACTTTGTTGGTGGTGGATAATTTATGCTTTAACTCCAGCTACAAATACAGTTTATTGGGCTAAAAGATTAATATAGAAGATTAGAATAATTTTATGGAAAAGGCTAAACTGTATCATTAGTACTTTACTAATAGTTATAATGTAGCTTGAAGCTGTTGAATATATTCCTCAGAGGAAGAAAACGAAAGAAGAAGAGCTCTATGTCATATATAAACAAACATTTTGAGTGTTTTATTCGTCCACATATTCCTTTTCATTTATCTTTTGACTCTTTCCTCTTCCATCTTCTTTGATTTTATACTTGATCTTATACTTTATACCAACACCAAAACATATTTTATTAGTGTTAAATTATGTCACACAGCTGAAAACGTTTATCTAAAAGCTTACTTCGTTAACATAAACAAAGAGTTTTAAATAGACTTGAGAGTACAACTACAACTCCTAAAAACAAGAAACATAAACTTTATTGACTCCCACAGACCAAGTGATCAAGTTTTGTTAAAAGACCAAATCAACTCTAATTAAAAAAAACCAACAACTAGTTTATTAAAATCTTCATACCTTCCCTTAAACTGAAATCTCTCTATTTCAGTTTACATTTTCCTTGATGCACACACCCATTCTTTTCCTTAATCTTACCTCCAATGTCATAGGTTTAGTCATAAGATCAGAAAATTGATTTTGTGTAGAACAATGCCTCAAATTTATAACTCCTTCATTAACCAAATCATGCAAGAAATGAAATCTCACATGAATATGTTTGCTTCTCCCGTGAAGTACCAAATATTTTGATAGTTGAGTTATTGTCACAGAACACATATGTACTTTCTTCTTTCTTAAAACCAATTTCTTCAAGGACATTCCTCAACCAAACTGTCTAACACGCACCAAACGCTGCTGCAACAAACTCAGCCTCTGTAGTAGACAATGTGACAATCAGTTGTTTCTTTGAAGCTCAAGAAATTGCTCCACCTCCAATCATGAACACATAGCCTGATGTGATTTTCCTATCATCAACATCACTAGCATAATAATTGTCTACAAAGCCCTCTAGCTTCACTTTCTCTCCTCGCCTGTATTGCAAACCATAACACACCGTGCCTTGCACATACCTTAAAATTCTTTGTAAGGCCAACATGTGATGTTCTCTTAGTTTCTCCATAACCCGCTTCCCAAATTTTCTGAGAATATTAGATCAGGCCTAGTAGCAGTAAGATATCTCAGACTTCCTACTATTTTCTTGAAGAACGTTGCATCCACCTAAGCCCCTAGTCCTACTTTTGACAGTTTGTAACCTAGAACAATCGAGTTTCTTACCAGATTGCAGCTCTACATACCATACTTCTTTAGAATATCAATCGCATACTTCTTTTGATTAATGAAAATTCCTACATCATCATGTATTACTTCCACTCCCAAGAAATATTTCATCTTACCAAGGTCTGTCATGGAGAACTCCTTCTTGATAGACACTTTGACATTCTCAAGCATCTCATATGAGTTCCATGTGTAAACCAAATCATCAACATACATACTTACAATTAGAATATTATTGTCTACAGTATTTATGAACAATGTGTGTTCACAACAACACTTATTGAAGCCTTCCTTTTCAAAATAGGATTCAATTCTTCTATACCAGACTCTAGGCGTCTACCTTAATCTATACAGAGCTTTCCTTAGTTTGTATACTTTTTCTTTGTCTCCATCAACCTCAAATCCCTTAGGCTTTTCAATGAACACATCTTCCTTTAATTCACCGTATAAAAAAGCCTTTTGACATCCAATTGGTACACACTCCATCCCCTGCTTTCTGTTGTACCAACAATGATTCTGATTGAATCCCAACGAGCCATTGGTGCAAACACCTCCTGAAAGTCAATGCCATGAGTTTTATGAAAGCCCTTAGAAACTAACCTGGCTTTAAACTTGTTTACTTTCCCTTTTCATTGAATTTAGTCTTGTAAACCCATTTTCCATGTGTTATTCTCTTCTATGGACTTGATCTCAAGTTCCATTGCTTTTCTCTATTTCTCAAATCCCACTACTTCCTCAAATTTATCAGGATCATCCTCTCCTACAAACATAGCTACCATTTCATTTTCACACTCTTTTATGAACAAAGCCATTCCCTCACATACATAGTCTTTCATCCAAACAGGTTTTTGTTTGTTTCTACTCGTGCTTGCTCTTTGAGGTTCTGCTTCTTCTACCTCACTAGCTTATGTATTTTAAGTTTGTGTCAGACCTTCTTGTTCTTCAAGAATGCCATCCCATATTATATCATTCTCATTTTTTTCCCAATCCCATCCTTTGGTTTCATCATTTTCTTAGTTGTTGGTTCATAGAGCCTAAACGCCTTTAACTCTTTACTCACTCCAAATATAACACACTTAATACTCTTCTCTTCTAGTTTGATTCTTCTTTCATATGGGATTAGTGCAAAAGCCAAACATACAAACACTCTGACATGTTCAACAGAGGGTTTATGTTGGATCCATCTTTTTGTAGGTGTCATGTTCTTTAAGCAAATTGTTGGACTTCTGTTTAGAATATAAACTGCATATTGCACATCTTCTGGCTAATACTGACGTGGTACCTTCATTTCAAACAGCATACATCTAGTCATGCTCAATACAGAAAAGACGTGGTACCTTCATTTCAAACAGCAACACCATTTTGTTGTGGCGTATAGGTTGCAGTAAGTTGTCTTCTTATTCCATGCTCAATATAGAAATCATGAAAGTCTTTTGAGTTATACTCGCCTTCTCTATCTGTCCTTAGACACGCAAGTTTTTCACCAGTTTCTGTTTTAACAGCAACTTTGAATTCTTTCAAAACTCAGAAAGTCTATGATTTCTCTACAAGAAAGTAGGTCCAACACTTCCTACTATAATCATCAATGAATTTTATGATATATCTTCTACCACTTTATGAGATTGGTGTGAGTGGACCACAAAGATCACTGTGAATTAGCTCCAATTTCTTACTATCCCTCCATTCACCCGTCTTAGGAATCTTAGCCCTTATTTGCTTTCCTTTCATACATACCTCACAAACTTCCTCTTGAATACCCATCTTTGGTAGTCCAATTACCATTTTTTTTTCGAGTGTCTGCAAACCCTGATGACCAAGATTACCAAACCTCATATGCCATGTCACACTGTCCTTTACTTCGGCAATTTGCAAACATCGTGTCTCACTCACAACTTTCTTATCAAGTGATACTGCATATATCACAAAAATCCTGTTTGAGGTTATAGAAGATTGCATTATCTCTCTTTCTTGTTGTTTGTGCTAGATTTTATAAACATTTTCTTCTATGGTTATCTTCAGTCTCCTTTGTTGCAATTAATCCATGCCATTGATTTGCATAAACAAATCTCCTTTTCCCTCAACATGTATTCTTCTATTGTCTCCTAACTTGACGTTTCAACAAAATGAACTGTCCAAATTGGTAAACCATTTTTTTGACTTCACACATGTGGTTGTTGCAACCTGAGTCAAAAGATACCAGAAACTCTCATTCTCTATTTCTGTGTATGTCATGAGTAAAACATCTTCTTCTAGTTATGCAAAATTGGCATTTCTTTCCCAGTTGGGACATTTATTCTTGAAGTGGCCCAATTTATTACACTTGAAACATTCCACCTTGCTCTTATCAAAATCCTGGCCAGGTCCTCTGCCACCTCTTCCTTGGTAATACGTTCCTCTACCTCTGCCTCCTCCACCTTCATATATCTTTTGACTCTCCATTTTCAGAACATGATCCTCTCTTAAGTCTTTCTTCATGTTCCGTTCCTGAATTAGCAAAGAACTTTCCAGTTCATCCATAGAGAGATTTTGGATATTCTTTGATTCCTCAATTGCACACACAACATAGGTAAATATCTTTGCACGTGTTCTCAAGATCTTTTCAAAAACCTTTGAGTTAGGCATATCCTCTCCAAGGCTCCTCATGTCATTAGCCACTACCATCACTCGTGAAAAATACACAGTAATCGTGTCTTCATCCTTCATCTCAAGAAGTTCAAACATTCTTCTCAATATTTGCAGATTGTACTCTCAATTTTCCTTGGTATTTGGCCTTCATTGAAGCCCATATATCCTTTGAACTCTTATTTTTAGCAATTGTCTTGAGAATGTTCTAGTCAATCGAAGCAAAAAATAATTCATCACCTTTAAATCCTTCAAATTCATTTCTGCCAGCTCAGTTTTCTGAGCTCCTGGTAAGCAATCACGTTTCTCTCTAGCCTTGTGATTGCAGTCTACACTAAATCCCACCACTCCTTGGATAGTAGCAAATTCTCCATCAGCATTGCCCAATGTTCATAGTCACCATCGAATATGGAAATTGATAACTCTTTGTCACTCATTTTGTGTTTTGCGGATTAGACAACCGCTCTGATACCACTTGTTAAACTATGTAACAGAGCTGAAAACGTTTATCTAAAAACTTACTTCATTAACATAAACAAAGAGTCTTAAATGGACTTGAGAGTACAACTAAATTTCTTAAAAACAAGCAATATAATTTTAACTTGAGTCCTACAGACCAGTGATTAAGTTTTATTAAAAGACCAAATAAAATCTAATTAAAGAAACCAACGACTAGCTTATTAAAGTCTTCAATTAGTTGGACGAGTTTTGGCATGATTATATGAAATTACTGCAGCCCTTGATCTTCTCGATAATGTCATAATTTAATAATAAAACTAGATGATGCCCCACGCTATGCATGAGAATATGTTATAGAATATAATTTCAAAATTATGATAGTATAACTTAAATTTTACATATCATTATAAAATTTTAAAATAATGATTTTGAAACGTGTCAACAAATATAAATATGTAAATATCCAAGTAAAAATATAACGGCATTATAGAAAATATATAATTATATAATATAAAACGTAATAAATATATTATTATTTATTTTGTAAACTGGACAATTTTGAAATATAATATATATAGATAAGTAAAAATATATTTTAGATTGGTCTATTAGTTAAGATAAATAAGATAAAATAAACTAAATTTTATAAACATATTTCAAATATAAAATTTATTAGCATATATTATTTCAAATACTAAAACATTTAAATTATTATTTTAAATGTTATGATCTTATATATCACATTTATAGTTTTTTATATTATATTTTCTTAGAAAAGAAACTAAAAATAAATTTTGTAAATTAAAATGAAATTAAAAACAAGTTTCCTAATTCAAATGAAAAAAAAATCTTTTAGAAGATTTTTGTAAAGATTTTTTTATAGATTATGTGTGTATGTTTAAATTATTAATGTAATATTAATTTTATTTAAATAAATGATAGAATATATTAATATTTTCTAATGACATATTATTAAATTATTACAAACTAATAAATTTTTCTTTTAAAAATTGTCTTCTTTTTTAATATATAGGATATTTTGAGATAGAGATGGTTTACTATTTTTTTGTTAACATTTGCGTTAAGATGGTTTCTTATTTATATAGACCAATAAAGATTTTCTTGTAACAACCATATCGTAACAATATTGATTTTAAGATATTTAGATTACTTTTTTAATAATATAGTATTTGTTATTTTTTAAAGAGTCATAATGAATGTTTGGATACAGAGAGTCAGCGATAGTATGAGTGGCAATACATAATTAGTTATCAAACTAAACTGTTTTTTTTTTAATTGTCTTTCCTTTTAATATATAGGAGATTGTGATAATTTTATTTTTAATTTTAATTATTAAAATATTTATAATAATTTGTTATGTTAATACTTTATGTGTAATTATAAAATAAAAAGAAAAATCCATAGTGATCTGGAATACAACTCATGTGATATTTTAAATTTGTAGAAATAGATAACCAACCGTCTAACCGAAAATTAAACATAATTATACATATAATATATAAAAATAGTATAGTCTATAAACGGAAAAATTAATACGTTATAATTGCATTTTAATAATCAAACCTAATATTTTATTAAACATTTGAATTTTGAACCCTAACGTATCTAACATATTGCTTAGCATATAAAATTACAAACCTATTCGTATCCATATATATTAAAATGTGAAACATATTACAATTCAGCAAAAAGATATTTCAATTTAAGATTTCCAAATAATTAAGGTTTAAGGAAGGGGTTGTGCTATATCAATCAGTTATCAGTTACAAGATTGAAATCTTTGCTTATCTATACAGTCAAGGTTTTTCATGAAGCCAAAAGAAAATGGTGACTAATTTTTGGTTGAGCGAAATTTAGAAGCATAAAGAAAAAGCAAGAACTAACGAAGAAACAGTACTCTGTTTGGACTTTTATTACAAACATTCTATCTTCGACTTTATATATAGCGAAACATACAATAACATAAACTTTATGTTTGATTCGATCACTCTAATAAACAAAGTTTGAAGAAAGTTCAGAAACAAAAGACTAAAAGATACAGAGAACTTGGATGCTTTTGCCTTGGGAGAGGAACTAATAAATTAATATAAGATAAAATAAAATGGATAGACCAAGGACCCTTTATGTTAAGACTTAAAGACTAAAAGACCATTTGAGGAAACTCTCAAAACCGTCCGATTGTGACCGGATTCCACGTTTCTTCATCTTCCATCTTCTCATTTAAATTCACGAATAATATCTCCATACTATGATTTGTATATGATTAAGGGTAATTACACTATATAATCAACAAACACCTTAAAATCAAGAATCTAACACATATACATAGGTTTTCTCTCTCTCCACCCACAATATATCATATATGCATATATGCCCGTAATCAATGAACAGTATACTCAGATGTGATAATTTTTAGTCCACATACGTTATGGATAGTCAGACTATTGTTTTTGGTAGTCAGTATATTTAGGAGTTAAGGGTTTATTAGGGGTTTAGGGTTTATATTTAAGGTTTAAGGTTTATATTTAGGGGTTTAGGGTTTATAGTTAGAGGTTTAGGGTTTATATTTAGGGTTTTTGGGTTTATATTTAGGGTTTTAGGTTTCATATTTTGGAGTTTAGGGTTTATATTTTGGGGTTTAGAGTTTATATTTTGGGGTTTAGGATTAATATTTTGGGGTTTAGGATTTATATTTTGGGGTTTAGGGTTTATATTTTGGTGTTAGAGTTTATATTGTGGGGTTAGGGTTTATATTTTGGGGTTAGGGTTCGGGGCTTTCACTTTGACACGTCTTTGCTCGTGATCGCTTAAAGCCCCTCTTCTATCAATAGGTTTATATTTTGGGGTTTAGGGTATATTTTGGGTTTAAGGTATATTGATTAATAATCACTATTCACTATTTTTTAAAAAATATAAGTCGATTTTTAAAAATTGTAATCTTGTTAGATGTAGAAAAAATATGTGTTTTTTAAGTATGTTTTTTTATTGGATTAATTGAATTTAAATGGTTAATTTGTAAAAGATAATTAAAGGGAGGGGGGGGGAAGGAAATTAATAATTAAAAAAATACTAAAACAAAGAGAACGAGAAAGAGAGAGAGGGGTGAAAGAGAGATATGAGTGTTATATTGTTGTGAGCAAAACTAATAATACAAACATTGGTTAAATTGTTAATATTGAGCCTATTGTTAATAATTTTTGGGCTTATTAGCTGTATGATTAAAACGTGGAAAAAAAATTGGACAAATTCTCTAGAAATTTTCCAACTAGTCTAAGTTTGCTAAAAGTATATACGAATTTTATCGGCTCTTCAAATAATACACAAAATCTTTAGAATTGTCGTTTCAATATACAAACTTTCAAATTTTAAAAGTTTTATAGTTAAATATAATGAAAACTAACCGAAATTAATCTTATTTACACATATTTTTAGGTTTACGAATTATACATTGACTATTAAGATTTCTAAGTTTAATATATAAACTAACAAAACTTATAATCTGATGTATGTATTTTAAAATACATTTTCACGTTAATAAAATTGTTGAATTGAAGTTTAAAATATGTGAAATAATTACTACTATATATGTTTATGTTATATTGATACGAAAAATTAAAAATAGAAGAGAGAATGGTAATAATACAACTTTCTTCATACTATTTACGAAAAAGCATTGTTAGCTACACCAATTACAACCTAATATGTGTAAATTTTAAATTGTGTCGTAACATATAAAGTACTAGTTTTACATGTTGATATGCATAAAATATATGTGTATATGTTGAAAACTACATTTCTCTCAAGTATTAATGAAAACCGTTAAAATTTGACAAAAGTTAGTGTTAATTTCACAAACTATGACCTATAATATAACTACATACGCCAAGTATCAAAATATAATTATAACTTCATCAACTAATTCTAACACAAGAAAAAAATTAAAATTATGTTAACAAAACATTTTTCATTTCTTTCATAATCTATCAATTGAAAGATTAAAAAATAAAGGGAAGTTAGCTTAACTAGGGCACATTTTAGTA
>OVAV01002708.1:0-10827 GCA_900406375.1 Iberis amara
AATGCCACAAGTCATTGTTTCTGACCGAGACACTAAGTTCCTGAGCCACTTTTGGAGCACACTCTAGGCCAAGCTATGAACGAAGCTGTCATTCTCCACAACTTGTTATCCACAGAGGGATGGACAGACCGAAGTGGTAAACTGGTCTCTTTCTACTCTTTTGCGCGCCATGGTGAAAAGCAATATCAAGTCTTGCGAAGAATTCCTTCCACATATTGAGTTCGCATACAACCACGCTAAGCATTCCTCTACCTTATTTTCTCCTTTTGAAATCGTTTATGGGTTTAATCTGAGTTCGCCGTTAGACTTGATCCCTTTGATTTTATGTGAAAGATGCAGCTTAGATGGCAAGAAGAAATCTGAAGAGATTCGCAGGATTCATACTAAGGCCAAGGAGAACATAGAGAAGAAGACAAATCTATATGTGAAACATGCCAACAAGGGACGCAAGGAGATGATCTTCGAAGTAGGCAATCTTGTTTGGATCCACCTCAGAAAAGACCGCTTTCCAGAAGAGAGAAAATCCAAGCTAAAGTCGCCAGTAGATGGACCATTTGAAGTTGTCCAAAGAATCAACAACAATGCCTACCATCTCGACTTAAAAGGGAAGTATCAAACCTCTAGTTCAATCAATGTTTCTGACTTAATCCCTTATGTTGCAGATACATATTTGAGGACAAATCCTCTTCAAGAGGGGGAGGATGATATGATCGTGGCCGGCTCTGAAGAAGATGAGCCAGAACCTGAGCTTGAACCTAAGCCAGAACCAGAGCCAGAAGGAAGGATCACCCGGTGCAAACCAAAGGAGCTAGCCAAGAAGGTTCATGCTATGATCCATGCAGATCCCGAACCTTCATTGGACGTGTTCAACATCTTCAAAGCCAGCCCAACTGAAGAACCAGGTAACTATTAATGAGTAGCTAGTGATGTGGTTTTGTACTCTTTTCCTTGGTGGGGATTTTGGTAGGTAGGAGGTTCTCCACGAAGGTTTTTAATGAGGCAAACCGCATCACTACGNCTTTTCCTTGGTGGGGATTTTGGTAGGAAAGAGGTTCTCCATTAAGGTTTTTAATGAGGTAAACCTTTTCACTACGCCTAAGCTATTCATGATTAGTTGCTCTGGCCGAGTGTCTTGGACACTTATGCAAAAATAAACACTTTGTTGTTTTTACTTGTAATTTTAGACATCATGTTGTTTTTCTTTTGGACTACCTGTTATTCGGGTTTGATCAAGCTTCATTGTTGCCTACTTATGATAAAACGCTTCTTTCTTGTTTTCTCAGTGAATGATTTTGAGAGCAAACGTCTTTGAGCAATTGATTATTCATTCTTTGATTTGAGAAATATGAGTTTCTTCCAAAAGAACATCTTACAAGAAATTAATCTATCCATCATTCAAGAAATCCACAACTTGACCGAGAAGTTTCCCCTTGATCGCATCAATCATCACATCACTCTGTTCCATCGCCTTTGCTTAGAGATTGCGACCTTGGATTGTATCACTAAGCAAGTTCGAGACAAATACAGAAGAGGAGAATGTATGGTATCTCGAAAATGGTGCTAGTAATTACATGACAAGTGATCAGAGGTATTTTGAAAAGATAGATGAATATATCACAGGGAAAGTCAGATTCTGAGATGACTCTCGAATTGATATAAAAGGAAAAGGGTCAATCTCACTTGTTGATATGAATGGTGAACCACGAGTTATAACAGATGTTTACTATATCCCTGATTTGAAGAACAACGTCATTAGTCTTGGTCAAGTAAGGCTGCGACATCAGATTGGGAGCTGGATACCTCACAATGCAGGATGCATATGGAAAGTTACTTGCAAAAGCTCCAAGTTCGAAGAACAGGTTGTACAAAGTATGTATGGGATTTCACAACAATGCCTACCTCAACTTAGCCTCTATTAGTGATAAAGTCGTTGGAATGCTCGCTTTGGACACATCAATTCAGAGACTATTAAATCTGTGGAACAAAGACAGCTTGTTCAAGGACTCCCACATGTACCCTTTGAGAAGGAGATATGTAGCTCTTGTCTATTGAGAAAAAAACGAGACAATCATTTGCACGGTCCACCTCCTACAGAGCATTCAAAATTCTTGAATGCCTAGTACCTTATAACGCCTAGTACCCCCTCTGGAAGTCGTTTTATCTTTTTCCTCATTGAGGACCACTCATGCTAATTTTGCTAAAAGAAAAGAGTGCTGCTTTTGAGAAGTTCAAAACCTTCAAGAAACAAGTTGAGATGGACTCAGAGGCACACATAAACCTTCAGAACAGATAGAGATGGAAAATTTGTCTCACAAGAAATCAATGAATTCTTCGATAACTCTAAAATACAACGACATCTTACCACTCCGTACACACCATAGCAGAATGGCGTTGCAAAACGAAGAAACATGCTGATGATGGAGATGACGAGAAGCCTCCTTAACACATAAGAGTGCCAAATTACCTTTGGGGAGAAGCAATAAGACACTCAACATATCTTCTAAATCGAGTAGCCATGAGATCTCTGAAAAACAAGACTCCGTATGAAATGTTCATATCCCAAAAACCACGTATTGACCATCTACGAATCTTTGGCTGCATTAGCTATGCAAAAATTGATCAGCATCTACTAAAAAAATTGGATGATAGATCAAGAATGCTAGTTCACTTGGAGACAGAACTAGGCTCAAAAGCATATCAGTTATTAGATCCACAAACAAGAAACATTGTCGTGACCAGGAATGTTGTTTTTAATGAGATAAAAGGTTGGAACTGGCGGAGAGGCCAATTTGAACCAAATGGTGATGAAAGCTTTGATATCATACTTGGAGAGTTTGGTAACCATGGTATCACAACTCCGAATGGGACTATTGGTGATGAACCAGAAGTTGCTGAAAATAACAATCATGGCCAAGAGAAAAATGAAGGAGACCTATCCGAGATTGCAGAACGAGAGGAAGAAGATGAGATTTTCGAAAACAATTCCCAATTCTCAGGAGAAGTCAGAGATAAAGTACCTCACATATTACGTCTTGGTTGCCGAAGAGGAAGGAGACATACTTCTTCTGTATCTTAATAACAACCCAAAGAACTTTGCAGAGGCAAAGAAATCGAGTGAATGGATTAACGCATGTTGTGATGAGATCAAATCCATCGAAAAACTAAACACTTGGAATCTGGTTGACTTGCCCATTGGAGCAACACCTATTGGACTTAAGTGGGTCTTTAAGCTTAAACGGAACTCATATGGGAGCATAAAAAAATATAAGGTCAGATTCGTTGCCAAAGGTTATGTACAAAACTATAGGATAGATTTTGAGTAAGTGTTTGCTCTTGTAGCACACATTGAGACTATACGACTCCACATAAGCATTGCAGCATCCAACGGATGGGAGATTCATCATCTAGATGTTAAAATAGAGTTTCTTCATGGGGAACTAAAGGAGATTGTATATGTCACACAACTTGAAGGCTTCAAAGAGAAAGGAAGCGAAGGAAAAGTCTATAAGCTACATAAAGCATTGTATAGGTTAAGACAAGCACCAACGGCTTGGAACAATAAGCTATTAGATTCTTACAGAGCTGAACTTCAGAAAATGTTCAAAAGAGCCAACTGTCTATCGTAAAGCCAAACGAAATCATACTCTTGTGATTTAAGTCTACGTTGATGACTTGTTTGTTACAGGAACATAATTGATTATCATTAAAAAATTTAAGGAGGAGATGGCTTCTAAATTTGAAATGAGCAACCTCGGCAAGCTTACATATTACCTTGGAATTGAGGTAATTCAAGACGCATCAGGCATTGTGCTAAGTCAAAAGAGATATGCTCTCAAGATATTAGAAAAAGCAGAGATGTTGGACTATAATCCCGTGAATACGGCTATAGAGACATGACTTCAAATGTCTGGAGCAGAAAACGAGAAAGAGATTGATGCGACAGAATTCATAAAGAAGAATGGGTGCTTTCGTTATCTGATTCACACAAGGTCTGATCTATCTTATTGTGTAGGAGTCTTAAGGAGATATATGCACAATCCAATAGAATCACATGGAGCTGCAATCAGGCAATGCTTATGGTATCTAAAGGAAACAATCTATTTTGGTCTAATTTTTGAAAGGAGCTCAACGATGCCGAGGCTAGTCGAATACAGTGACAGCAGTCTTAACATCAACCTAGACGACGGTAGAAGCACAACATGACACATTTTTTTTTATCTAGGCAACAGTCCCATTTCATGGTGTTCTCAGAAACAAGACGTGGTGGCTTATCCTCGTGTGAAGCAGAGTTTATGGCTGGGACTGAAGCAACAAAGCAAGCAATCTGGCTTTGGGATTTACTCAGTGAAATTACTGGAGATGAGAGTGAGAAGGTTATCATTCATATCGATAACAGATCAGCTATAACATTCACCAAAAACCTTGTATTTCATGGTAGAAGTACGCACATACAGAGAAGGTTCCATTTCATCAAAGAGTGTGTCGAGAAAGGATAGATTGAAGTGGAACATGTTCCAGGAGTTAAGCAAAAGGCATATATTCTCACGAAGGCATAGGGAAGAAACAGATTCAAGGAAGTGAGGGAGCTTATGGGAGTACAAGACTTGGCGAAGATGAATTTCAAGCTTAAGGAGGAGATTGTTCGAATAAGCTTGAAGAACAAGCAACTCTAATGTGAGAATAGGAAACTATCCTTTTTAGAGAAAAGGAAGTTAGGTTGAGATGATATATAAAGTGTTGTCAAGATGTGGCATCCTTTCACGTGAAATTGTGAGAGACATATTTAGGTTTTTGAGATATTTTTCCTAAACTAATAAGAGAGTTATTCTTATTAGAGATTTGTGTGATTATTCTTTGAGTTTTAAAGCTGCATCACTGGCTCCCACCACCAAAGCCAAAACCGTAACCACAATCATATTTCTCAAGCTTTGGCTAATACAAGTGTTGGATTTGAGACAACAATGGTGGCTGCAAATAAGAAGAGAGGACATGTAGAAGCAAATAAGAATGGAGGACAAGAACAAGTTGGACAGAAACATATTTGTTCATAGAAAATCTATACATACTTTTGGAAAACGTACTTCTCAAAATCGAGGCGGTAGAAGGTTTAATATTTTATATAGTTTTTAAAACTATTTGACTTTGGTTATTTAGTTAAATTTATTGTGCTTATTCAAAAGTCTTAATTATGTGAAATAGAAATAGATAGACTGGTAGATATGAAGCTTATCTATGGGACAATAGTGTCAAGAAGGAAGGTCATAGCAGAAAAGGAAGACAAGGTTTTAGTGTGAGGAATGGTGTGATAAAGTTATAAGTTACAAAGTTTAGACTAAAGAAATTGGTGAAACATGTGTTTTAGACAACCGCAATATCGCTGAAAAAGCTATGACTTTGGAAGGGAATCTTGCAAGCGCTAGGATGTACTGCGTGAAACTCTCGAACAAAGGGAAAATGAAAAATGTTACACCACCTTAAAGTTATGGTTTGTAGTTATGTTATCAGATCTAATTTTATACTAACGTACTACGATTATGGAATTAAACTTCTATTTGAAAACTTATTGTTACTTATATCTACGTACGTTTAAATTAAGGTCAAAAGGTCAAATAGCAAAAAATGTTGGTCAAATCAACGAGGCGATTAAATTTAGATATAAAAAGTCAATTATCTAAAATGATATATGACTTAATATATCAATTGCTATTTCTGAAAATATAGATTTTATAATGCGTATTTACATGGTGCTTAGCCTAAAATATGTTGTAATTACATGTTATTTGTGCTTTACATAGTCATATAGTCATGTCAACCGCTTTCTGTCCATACGCATCAGGATTCGAAATGAGTATAATTAAAGATAGTTATTTAATTTTTACATCGTTTGAAATAGTGGTAGATAACTAGATTTCAGTTTCTCATTTTCAGTTTTGTTTGAAATATTTGTTACTGCGTTTGAATCAACAATGAGAAATATCATGCGTACACCACATTCTCTATTTTGATTTTGGCTTTGTAACAAAATTTTTATATTCATATAAAAAAATATTTATTGTTTAGAAAAACAAGAGACAAGCGTCACAAGCCATAAAACCTAAATAATGTTTAACTACAAGACCAAACTTACGCACCCAAATTTAAAAATCATTTCGTACTAAAGAAATAAGTTTGTTTTTTGTAATCTTAACGAAGTTACTATAACAAATAAACATAACAAATCTTTATTAGTTAAACAATTTTTAAATTTTTCGCAAAATTCAATTTTTTAAATTTCCCTATATATTTAGTCCAATTTAATAAGTTTTACTATAAAATTTTAAATTCTATTTTTATTGTCTAAATATTTATAAATATTATATCATAACTAAAAATAAAACATAACTCGCGCGTAGCGCGAGATAACCTCTTGTCAAACAACGAGTGTTGTATTAACCCAATGGGGAAGGAACCCAAACTCGAAGAACGAGCGAATGGCGACAACAAAATCACAGACAATGATTGGCCATGCGACTTTGTAAAATTCAATCGAATATCCATTAGGCCCAGGAACTTTATTAGAAGGCATGGAGAAGAGCGTGGACTTGATCTTCGCTTCAAGAACCGACCTGGAAAGAGATTCCGCGAGGGAAGGGTCGCAACGGTATGTGATAAGATCTTGGACTTGGTCAAGAGTAGTTGGGAGATGCTTCCTGGTTGTTGTAGAAAGGATTTGATGTGATCAACTGCTGCATCTTTTATACCAATGGGGTCGGTAATGACCTCACCCGCTGAAGTAGTGATCTGCCTGATAGTGTTGCATGATGCTCGGGTTTGAGCAACTAGTGAAAGAAGGCCGAATTTTGGTCGCCATGACAAAGCCAAGTAATGCGAGATTTTTGCTGATAAAGTTTCTCTTTAGCTCGAGCTATGGAGACTCTTGGGCGGCTTCTTGTTCCTCAAGAAAGGTCTGATAAGTTGGGTTCTGAAGCGCAACATCTTGTTTGGTGCAAAGAAGTTCGAATGCAGTCTTGACCTGTCGTGGTAAGTTACCAAACTCCGAATGATTGAGATCCCAAAGATGTACCTTGAGCACTTTCAGCTTGAGCTGAAAGAGACGCAGAGCAACCCAAGAAGGATGGAGAGCTGGTGAAGATTCGCAACTATTATGGACGAAGTGTAAAAACTGAGGATGATATGCCAAGAAGGTGTTGAATATGAATGGCTTGAAAATCCCAGATAGCGGAGTGTATAGTTGACATATACATCGAGCATGATTGAAAATTCCATTAGCTTGGAAATCCGCATAACAGTGTTGGAAAGTGGAGGACCAAGTGCCATTTACGATAGCATGATCGAGCTTCTTTCCGATCGGATTCGCATCCTAGTGATTCCACCAAGTGAACCGAGGGCAAACATACACTAGGTCGCTGAGGTCACAAGGAAACATGAAGTCTTGAGAGTGAGTCATGCCAAGATGCCCAGAAGTGCTGCCAGAGAAATGTTTGGAGGAAGCAATAATCTCATTGAAGTCCCCGAAGATTAGCCAGGGAACAGAATGGGGACCGCATTGATCTCAGCTATCTTGAAGGTCCCTCAACAACTGTTGACGGTTATCATGAAAATTAGAAGCATATACACAAGAAATGAGGACAATATCACCAGATTCTAAAGTAACAATGGCATAGATAACTTGAGATCAAGAGAGGATCTCCGTGACGACTAAACCGTCTTTCCAGCAAACCCAGATACGCCCAAGGCGATGGATAGAGTACTTGTGTAAAGCATGCTAACCTGACAAAGCAGCCTGCAGAATACAAGAGAAATTAGCATGTTGAACACGAGTTTTTAACAAACAGCTTAATTGTTGATTAGTTGAACAAATCCAATTCCGAATGACAATATGCTTCCGGAGATGATTGAATCCCCTAGTGTTCCAAGCAAATTGACATGACATTAATGTCTCTATGAAGAGACATTATTGGTTTTCTTGGGAGCTACATTCTAATCTTTAGGAGCACCAATGAGTTGAAATATGGCCTTTGGTTTTGCATGGGTGCTATATCTTGTAACTGTTGTTGAGGCTTTGGAGCATTCCGAATATTAGATTTCTCGTCCTCTTTCTTTTCATTCTCAAGCTCATGACCGACATGGTTTTCAAGCAACACGAATCTAGAAGACATGGTAGGATCTCTAGGCTTTGCAGTAGGGGACTGAGATTTGGTCGGGGATGTCGAGTGTCGACCCAGTCTGACCACGGTGGACTAAGTGTGCTCGGGAGAAGCCTGCTCGTTAGGTGAGTAGTTATGTAAAGCCGGGAATTGTTCAGAGATTACTCGGTTTATTAGCGGGACATGTGTAGCGATTGTGGTTGTGTCTGTGTCAACAAGAGGGCCCGTGATGAATTGGTTTGAGATAAGGGGTTCGGCAATGACAGGCTGAGAGATGGGACGCTGAGAAGTGATGATCATGCATGTTGGGAGAGAGTTGTTGTCTGCTGCTACTGCGGCAACTTCAACAGCGACTTCGTCTGGGACAGAGATGTCGGGTGAGGAGATTTCTTCAGTGGCACCAGTGACTGTAGTAACAGCAGCATCAGAGGTGTCGTTTGAGACAGAGCTAGGCTGGTTCGAGATAGGAGCAGTAGAGGTTGGCGGTTCTACACGGCCTAGATTAGCAATTGAAGGAATTCCAAACAATTTGTGTTGCTTGCAATCAGAAGATTTGTGACACAATAGGTTGTAAGAAGAGCATTTCACAGGCAGCCATGGATAAGATACAAGGATGTTAGTATCTTCACCCTTTATCTTGATTATTTCTGTCAATTCCTTTTCAGGATTGACAACAATTAAGACTCTAGCTACCTCAAGTCGCGTACATCTTTCCGTTCGAGGGTGAAGTTTCTTGGCTTCTCTGACTATGTCTTCTAGAAATTTTAGACATGTGCGGGAAAAGAGAATCTGGAACATTATGAAAGTCAACCCAAAGTGGCATAGAGGTTAAGTCTGGATTGTCTTGAGCTTTGGAGGGACACCATTCATGGACTACAAGAAGGATATCTGCAATGTGCCAGTATTTCTTGTTGCAAACCCGATTTCTTATCTCTCGTGAATCAATCCTGAACAAAACTGAGTCTGAATTTAGAAGTTGGACATCAATCTTTGAGTTTAAAATACCATTGTTCTCTATCCTATTGACAGTGGCATGAATTTTTCCTATGTATGGAGTTTCCACTATGAAGTGAATGACGAGATAACTAGTCCATAAAGGTTGAGAATCAGCAAGAAAAGAAGAGGCAAGCTTAACAGAGGCTGTCCCTTTGGCGAAAGAAACAGAGACAGTCCCTTTGGCGAAAGAAACAGAGGCATTGATGCTCGGCGATTTCATAAAAGCAGAGTCTACTATTTGGATCCAAGAAGGGAGCGAAACAGTGTCAGAGCTTGGAGGCGGTGGAGAGATGAAGTCTTCATGAGCTGATGGAGGAACCAGGGGTGGCGGAGAGGATGATGATGGAGCATCGGCCATGACGGCAGAGCCGCACGAAGGAGGCAGAAGCAAAATCTAATCGCACAGAGAGACACCGTACGGACGAAGCAACGAAATTGAGTGAAACTCCAATGTTTATATGTCTCCATAAATTTGATTTTACTTTCATTGTCAAAAAAAAACTCGTTCATTCCCACCCACAACACCAATATTTGATAATTGACTCCAAAATGTATTGTAATGGGCCTAATGGCAAACTAAGATACTAATCATGGCAATAATACATTTCACGTTTTGCATAGTTTATGACTAGTAAAAAATTATTATTTAACTAAAATTTTAATTTAATTTTTAATTATATTTAGTTTTTAAATTCGAGAAAAAGTGCCAAAAATAATTTAAAAAATATACCTAGAGTCGTGCCTCTTCAATAGAATTATGTGCAATTGTCGAAAGCCACGTAAAAATCAAAAAACAATTTTAGGCCACTTTTTTTAAAGCCACTTTTTTTTTAAGTTTACATACTTAAACAAATTTTATAGGTCACCAAAATTTACAAATCTAATCTAAATATTCACTTGATTCTAATTCAAATTTTAAGTAGTTCTAAATTAATATATTTAAAAATTATGAAAATAACTACAAATTTGAGCCAAAAAAGAAATAATATCTAAATCTTGGAGATTTTTCTATTTTTCACTTCAAGATATTTTCCATATCTTTTTATTTTATTTTTTCTACTCTACAAAGGTTTTGTTCAATAACTCTTTATAAATCTAAAACTAAAGCGTAGCATTGAAACACTGAGAAAAAAATCCTTCTTCTTCACAAAAGTATGTTTTGACTTTAACTTTTTTTATTATTATATTTCATTGTCTTTCTTGTAAACTTTAACTTTTTCATGCAAATATCCATATTAATTTTGACATAAACCAATAGTTTTTAGATTTCAAGTTTCAAACATAATTGCTAGTCTAGATATGCCTTTTAATTTCTTTTGAGCTCTTTAAAGTTATCAGCTAAATCTTTGTAGGAAACCCGAACTTCTTGTTTGTAAATTAATACAATTTATATTTTATATAAAAGTTGGTGTCATAATGTCAGGATTTTATTAATCCATAGCCTTAATCATATCAGTTTCTGATGAATAAGAACCTAAGCGAAAGCGTACCTAATATATCCATGATTTGGTTTTCTGAATTGGGAAATGGATCTTCCCAAGCAGACCCTCTGTAACTTTAGATCTCTGGTGATGGGATGCAGAGAATTTACGGCTAGGGTTGCTTTGGGGACCATAACCCTCTATTTGTAGAGAACTATTTTATAATTTGGCCCCTCATCAAATTAGAAATTACAAAAGGTATC
>OVAV01002709.1:0-10821 GCA_900406375.1 Iberis amara
GCCTAGTTTATTCTGAGCGTATTCTAAGTGAGTTTTTGGGATTGATATTTCATATACTTCATAATCTTCCTCTATGAATCTGTTGATGTAAAGGATTATCCATCTACCACCCTTTTGAGTGCAATTCTTGGGTCATTTTTGCATCATTTGGTATCAGAGCACATTCTAAAGGGTTTGGTATCTATTCTTATCATCTTCTCATCTTTTCATCTTCTACTTATCATCTTTTCATCTCTTCATCTTCTTTTCTTTCTATCTATTTATATTATGTTGTAATATGAAAACCAGTACAAAAAAGATCCAAAAGAAAATAAACAGAAAAAAAAACAAAAAAGTATGAAAAAAAAAAAAAATCAAAAGAAAAGTCTAGTTGTGTTCTTACTTGTTTCAAAAGTTTCAGAAGTTAAACTCTTGTTTTTATCTTTCTATCTATCAATTCTATTGGAAGCATTTGATTTAATCGCTGGATTATTTTGGCTNATGAAAACCAGTACAAAAAAGATCCAAAAGAAAATAAACAGAAAAAAAAACAAAAAAGTATGAAAAAAACAAAAAAAATCAAAAGAAAAGTCTAGTTGTGTTCTTACTTGTTTCAAAAGTTTCAGAAGTTAAACTCTTGTTTTTATCTTTCTATCTATCAATTCTATTGGAAGCATTTGATTTAATCGCTGGATTATTTTGGCTACTGCCATTAAGTTATTGGATAGTTCTATAGGAACTCTAGAGAGTCACTGAGTGAATTCATTTTGTAGGAAACACTTGAGAGAAACACTAGTGAGATAGATTTCTATTAATGTCAAACCGGAGATAATAATGTCAACAATAATGAAGAGGAGAATCAGCAGCACCAACCCATTCCTAATCTTCAAGTGCAATCACTCATGGGAGAAATGCAGAGATTAATGAAGATTCAAATGGAGATTTTGCATGAAAGGATTGACAGAATGCAAGAGGCACAAAAACAATAATAAAACAGGCCTAATCAGCCTAGAGCACCAAGACAGCAACAAAGGCAAGGTTTCATGAAGAAGAAAAGTTTGAATACTACAGCAATGATGATCAATCATCTATTCAGATTTTTAGAAGGAATAGACATGCTGGACAAGCAAAAAACAGAAATGAATTGGTACGCATTGCAACCACTAAATTTTGTGACAATGCTATTACATGGTGGGATCAATTGGTGACAAACAGGGGGCGTAATAGATAGCAACCTATTGAAACATGGGCTAAAATGAAAACAATCACGAGGAAATGTTTTGTACCCGGCCATTACCATAGAGAGTTGTTTCAAAAACTCAGAAGGTTATCTCAAGGAAATCAGAGTGTGGAGGATTATTTCTAAGAGATGGAGTCTCTAATGATCAAGGTTGATATAGATGAAGATAGAGAGGCTAAAATGTCCAGATTTTTAGGACGATTGAATAGAGAAATTCATGACATGTTGGAGAGGCACATTATGTTGAAATGGAAGAGATGTTGCACAAAGCAATTATGGTTGACAAAAGCTCAAGAGGAGAGGTACTACACGTCAATCATTTGTTTCTAGTTCAAAAATATGTTACCAAAAGTAGGATAGACAAAAGTAGAGAGTAGAGGTACAAGCAAGAGTGGAAACAAAGCTAAAACCTACTGGTTTTGTTTTAAAAGGCAAAACTTAAAGTTCTTGCACAAGAAACAGAGATGTCCAATGTTTTGAGTGTCATGGGAGAGGTATGCTAATGAGTGTCCTAACAAGAGGACAATGATTCTGCTGGAAAATGGGGACATTGAAACTGAAGAGGAAGTGGTTTCTGATTCTATGCCATCTTTCGAGGATTGTGAAGAGGATGCTTCTAAAGGAGAGTTGCTAGTTTCTAGAAGGGTAATGAATGTTAAAACCAAAGCAAAAGACAATGAGCAAAGGGAGAACTTGTTCTATTTAAGGTGTAGAGTGAAAGACAAGGTCTGTAGCCTTATCGTTGATGGAGGGAGCTGTACCAACGTGGCTAATACTGTTATGGTGGAAAAACTTGATCTAAAGCCAAGGAAACATCTAAAACCTTATCATTTGCATTGGCTGAATGATAATGAGAACATGAAGATTACCAAGAAGGTTTTGGTTCCATTATTTGTTGGAAAATATAAGGATGAAGTCCTCTGTGATGTTTTATCAATGGAGGCTAGAAACATCCTGTTAGGAAGACCATGGCAGTTTGATCGCAAGGTAAAAGAATCATTATGAATCCTATGAGTCCACAAAAGATTTATCAAGATCTGATTTTGTTGAAAAGAGAGAGGAAAACAGTTTGAGTGACCCAAACACAACTCACCCAAAAGAGAGTGAGAGCTTGAGAAAAACCCAACAAAAGGCCTTTGAGAGAACCCGTGAGGAATTCTAATTTCTTTGTGAGGATTAGTGAGGTTAAGAGAGCTTTGAATTCTCAACAGCCTTTGATATTGCTTATGTACAAGGAAACTCTTATGAGTTTTACTAGCCAAGAGTTAGAGCTTCCAAGCAAGATTGTTTCTGTTTTGTAGGACTTTGATGATGTATTTCCAGAAGAAAGCCCCATGAGACAGCCACCCATTAGAGGAATCGAGCATCAAATTGATCTAGTTCCTGGAGCTTCGCTTCCCAACATACCAACATATAGGACTAACCCCACAGAGACTAAGGATCTTCAAAAGCGAGTGAATGAGCTAATGGACAAGGGTTACATCCGAGAAAGCATGAGTCCATGTGTTGTTCCAGTTTTGTTAGTTCCAAAAAGGATGGAACTTGGATAATGTGTGTAGATTGTAGAGCCATCAACAATATCATTGTAATGTATCGAGATCCCATACCTCGTTTAGATGATATGTTGGATGAATTGCATGGTTTCTGTGTGTTTTCAAAGATTTATCTTAAAAGTGGTTACCATCAGATAAGAATGATAGAGGGAGATGAATGGAAAACTTCTTTTAAAACAAAACATGATTTGTATAAATGGTTAGTCATGCCTTCTGGATTAACTAATGCACCTAGCACGTTTAAGAGGTTAATGAATCATGTTTTCAGATCATTCATAGTGATTTTCGTGGTTGTATACTTTGTTGACATTATGGTTTATAGCAAAATTTTAGATGAGCATATTGAGCATATGAAATCTATTTTAGGTGTTTTGAGAAAGGAAAAACTCTTTGCTACTTTGAAGAAGTGTACATTCTGCCAAGATAACGTTGTGTTTCTAGATTCTGTTGTAAGTGCACAGGAAATTCAAGTGAATGAAGAAAAAGTGAAAGCTATTAATGAATAGCTAAGTCCAAAGACTGTAGGAGAAGAAAGAAGCTTTCATGGACTTGCTGGATTTTACAGGAGATTTGTCAAGGACTTTAGCACTATTGCAGCACCCTTTGCCGAAATCATCAAGAAGAATGTTGGATTCAAATGGGGAGAAGCACAAGAAGAGGCATTTCAACAATTGAAAGGGAAGTTGACTAATGCACCTCTACTTTCTTTACCTGATTTTATGAAAACTACTAAAATAGAATGTGATGCTTTTGGTGTAGGTATTGGAGCTGTTCTTACACAAGAGAAGAAACCAATAGCTTACTTTAGTGAAAAGGTAGGTGGAGCCACATTGAACTATCCTACCTATGATAAGGAGTTGTATGCATTGGTTCAAGCTTTACAAACATGGCAGCATTACTTATGGCCAAAGGAGTTTGTGATGACCATGAATCTTTAAAGAATTTGAAGGACCAACAGAAACTGAACCAAAGACATGCTACATGGATTGAGTTCATTGAGACATTTCCATATGTTATTTGTTACAAACAATGTAAGGAGAACATAGTTGCTGATGCACTATCAAGAAGGTATACCTTAATCTCTACTCTTGATGTGAGTTGTTAGGATTTGAACAACTTACGGAGATGTATGATTCTGATTCTGATTTTAAAGAGATATTTTATTTGCCTCACATGAAAAGAGATGTAGAAAGAATCTGTGGCATGTGTGTAACTTGTAAACAAGCTAAATCTACTGCCCAATCCCAAGGTTTGTATACTCCGTTACCCATTCCTACTGCACAATTGGACTGATATTTTAGTGGATTTTGTGCTTGGCTTTCCTAGAACTAGGAAAGGAAGAGATTTGTTTTGTGGTTGTAGATCNCTGATGATGCATCACTTGTTGCTGAATTGTTCTTTAGGGAAGTAGTTCATTTACATGACATGCCTAGGACAATTGTTTCTGATAGGGATACCAATTTTTTAAATTATTTCTGGAAAATATTGTGGAGTAAGTTAGGACTAAGTTGTTGTTTTATACTACTTTATCCAGAAACTGATGGGCAATATGAAGTTCTTAATAGAACTTTGTCTACTCTCTTGCGTGCAATCATTAAAAAGAACATAAAAACTTGGTAAGATTGTTTGTCTCATGTAGAATTTGCTTATAATCATTATGTCCATTCTGCTACTAAGTACTCATCATTTCAAATTGTTTATGGTTTTGATGGATTCAACTCCATTACCTTTGAGTAAGCATGTTAGTTTTGTTGGAAAGAAGAAGGCTGAACTTATTAAGCATATTCATGAGAAAGCAAGGCTGAAGATAGAGAATAGGACTAAGCAGTACCACAAACAAGCAAATAAAGGAAGGCGAATGAAGATCTTAATTTGAACCTGGTGATTTGGTTTGGATTCACCTAAGGAAGGAACGTTTCCCAATGAAAGAAAGTCCAAGCTACTAACAAGGACATATGGACCATTCAAAGGCTTGGAGAAGATCAATAACAATGCTTACAAGATAGATTTGTCACGTAAGTATAAAGTGAAGTTCAAGCTTTATTGTTTCTGACTTTATTCCTTTTGTTGCAGATGATCCAGCTTTGAGAACAAATCCTATTCAAGAGGAGAGAGATGATATGATCATGGATACCGCTAAGGAAACTCAAGAGGATGCATTGCTTGTACTGGATGGACCAATGATAAGAGCTAAGGCTAGGAAATTTTCTGAAGCACTTAATGGACTGATTTATCAAGTATTGGACCATGAGAACATTCATAATTCAATTGGTAATGTTACTAAACAAGTCCAGGCCACTTTGAGCATGATACAAGTCCAACAAGAGCCCAAAAACACTTAGTCACTTTCTGCCCAAATGGAGACCCATGATTTTGGATACCAAGAATCATTTGAAGACTAAGAGTTGGATTTTGATTCTCAGACTTCTCTTCTTATTTTTTGTGCAAGTTTAATAAGAGTTTGAGCGACTCTTTTTCTTATTTTCTTCTTTAAATAATCTGCAAACTCATTGTAGAACGAATGCACTATCTTTTATATAAACTTTATTTTGTTAGAGTGATTCTCCATTGTTCCTTGTGAACTTCTGATTTCTTGGTGTGTCATATCCAAGTAATTTTTCCGGTTTATCAAGTGTTCTATATCACACTTGAGTGGCCATTCTACTGTCCAAAATATACATGAGCGTATCTTAAGTTAGTTTTGGGACTAAGGTTTCATATACCTTGGCATCTTGCTATACAAATTTTGTTTATTGAGGATCCACCGCCTAGGTTCTTCAGAGCGTACGTATTCTAAGTGAGTTTTTGGGACTGAGGTTTCATATACTTCAGAATCTTCCTCTACGAATCTATTGAATTCAAGGATTATCCATCTACCACCCTTTTGAGTACAATTCTTTGGTCATTTCCACATCAATTAATTTGAATGCACTCGGCGACTACAAATTTTTTTTATCATAGGCACTTACATTTTCCATATTCTCTACTTCCATAATATTTAAGTTGTGAAATAATTTCATGGACGATATATTCATAACCGATTGGTCAGTGAAAGTTTGTTCATCTTCGACATCAGGAAGGAACCTTATTAACTCAGGAACTACCTTGAAGAAAAACAGTTGAAAAGCAAGAGTGAAACCATGAGTTATATGCGATTAGTTGCGTTTTCTTATCAATTCATCAATTGTTTTGCATCTGTCACCAACTTTAACCATTCTCATAGTAAAAGGAAATGTCTCTCACCCATAATGATAACTCTTGAATGATTCAAGGTCATTTACCATCTCCACAATTGGGCTAGCCGCATGAACCGGCTGTTTGTTGCAGAGATTTCTTTCAACAATTACGATTAGAGCTAAACCTTTCCTACGCCATGATCCATTCTCTCACGCGTCGGCAATTGACGGTAGAGCTTTATCATATTGACAATATCTTTTATTAATATGTTGTCATCACCAAAGGGGAATAGTGTATTCCAATTCGGTTTAATGGGATCGAAAGGTGTTTGTAATCTACGAAGCTTTTCATGGTTTGGATATTGTCCACAGGGCAACACAATAATGATGCAAAACTCACGCAACAAAAAACCGAAAAGGATGTCCACCAAAAATAAGCCACATGTCGTGTTTTTTGTAGTAACTAGAGAGCGACATAGCATTTGATAGAAAAGTATTTTGGAGAAGGACGATTTACGAACTGGTAATTCTAATAAGAGACCAAAACACAAAGCTTTCAGAAATTTCAAATCGGGTGTACCTTGGAGCGCTTCAACCAAAACAAACAAGTACTCTGGCCTCGAATACGAGTTAATCCGACTGCTAGGATTATATCGATCTATCTGGTATAGCTTCTAGGGCCTTAAAGTCTGTATCCAACTGTCGATGAAACTACAAAGAAACAGATGAAACTTCATCCCTTAAAGTCTCTATAATTAAGTAGAACCTTAAATGTTGATGTATGATTGGATTTGACCATCCCGAATAACGCTGGCAACAATCTTGGAAGCATAGATATTCATGTGTTGTGGCTCATAAATGGCAGAGGTCTAAGAGAAATAAGCCAAATAACTTTGAATCTTCTCCAGTATGTATTGTATTTTTGGCCATGGTGTTGGATTCTCAAAATTTAAAGACAACTCTCTCTTAGCTGTGGAGAAAATTAAACTCCTCGCATGAAAAGAGTGTAAGTAATCAACAGCTCATTCAAGAGAGACAAGGTATGTTTCAAGTGTAGAGAAAGTTGCATCCGGCGCACAACGACCATGATAAAGCACATAACCCAAATTTTCCCGTAATACGCATGAAGATCTCACAAAGTTTAGCCCTTTCTTCCAAGCTGCCCAACATTGCATTTTAAAGAACCAAAGGGAGGAGTAATCCATTAGGGAGCAGCTTGTTGCATTGCAGGGACATGAACTATAATTGGTTTATCCTTAAGCGATGTGTGATGCCAGGAAAATGCATTTCATTGTGCCCTTAACAAAACCTATTATGGAATAAATTTTGCATTTTTATAAATCCAATTACAGGGACCATTCCATATGTGCCAGAAAATCCATGGCCATGGGGACTTTGTGAGATTAGTGATACAATGATTCTTATCTAGAGATAACAGAAAATCAATATTGATGTATAAAGACTGGAAGTTAAAGTTAGAGTTCACCGGAGGATTTTTGTCAAGTTTCCAAACTCGTTTGGCTCCGGGTCTCTCAAAAAGCACATGGTTATCTGATTCTGATTCCACCACACATAGATAAAATATAGGATTAACAAGAATATGATGAAAGCAAAAATTAAGACCAGTAGGTAAGGCTCCATTAAGTAACTTCCACAAAAATATTCTAATTTTTTGTTTAGTGCGGGTCTTCCAAATCGCATACAATAGAGGATTTATTGATAGTTGAAGCACCTCTTTCACTACTTGTGAATCAATATATCTTTTATCCATTATGAATTTTCCTTTGAATACTCAGTGCTCAAATGCAAATTTTAGTAGAAAAGGCTTGTGGTCAGATTCAACTCGATCAAAATATTGAACATGACATCTAAGGAAACACATAAATCCGGCATTATTTTCAAAGCTACGATCCAATCTAAATTATTTCCAGATATCATTTCTATATCCTGCCCAAGAAAAGAAATTGCTCGAACTGTTCATTTCCGCCAAATGACAGGTTGCAATAGTATCACGGAAATCCTCGAAATGATCTTTCATCGCACATAAGACCTCTAAGCTTCTCTGATTCATCCAGATGATCACTGAAACCTCCAAGTACCACCCAAAGAGCATGTCTGGTTGAACCAATTTCTCTAAGTCTTTCCCAATATTGATTCCTCAGACTCTAAACCGGTTCTCCATACACGAAGGTGATGAAGAATTCCATTGATCCCAATTTAATTGAAGTATCTATGTATCTTATGTCTGCGAATAAAATCGAGACTTCGAAACTCTCCTTCTATAAAAGGTTTAATCCTCCGCTTAACCCAATAGGGTCGACTGTAAAAATGTTGTCATATCCAAGACCCAACTTCAAATTTTCTAACACTGGTAATTCACTTTTTGCTATTGGGGGAACAAGATATACAGAAAATGCATATGGCGCAAATTCCGGATTCGACGAACTGTTGAATCATTCACCAAACCCTGACATGTCCAGCTTAGTATGCTCATTGGGACTGAAGCGGGGTGAGCGAAAAAATCCTACTTACTTACCGCATTTGGTAGAGAATAAGCTAATTCTAAATTAGCGATACACTTCTTTGTTGGAGAGTCATCCTCTTGAGAAACATCTCCAACACGTTTTCTTTTGGGGGTTTTGACATTATCAGTTAAGGAATCCGATGCGGATCTTTGAATGGTCAATGGGTTGCTTCTAGTGGTAGAAGTTTTTTTATTGTAGCCATTCTTAAAGCAGCCTCTCTTCTAGATTTCCTTATCCATTTGGTTGGCCGGTTTCTTTTGGCCAGAATCCCGGATAATGCAAGTCAATTACGGATCGCATAAAGATTGATAGTAAGATTTTTCAGTGTTTTACTACTTCAATTCCCTAATGCACTATCATTGTCATTGCAACATATAGGGTTATCAATCCAAATGGGTGATGCTATTAACCACTCTAGATATGATCAGATTCTATTAATTCAAGCCATGTAATGAAAAGGTTTAAACTACCAATCCTAAACTATCAGAACAAACATAAGAAGTAAAATGCATAAACTAGACATAACAAGATAAGAAGCATGCTAAACAAGTGAAACATATGAGAAAATGAACAAAGTGAAACTTGAAATCAATTAGAGAAAGAAGTTCCTAAGGATGAGGGTAATTGATCAGTGATCCTCCTAAACTTACCTAGATGCTTGACATACCTAAAACATGAGCTAATCTTTAGAAAATAGATTCATAAACAACCAGATTCAATCTCTTGACAAATGATCTCAAGTTAAGCAATATCCGGAGCTAACTCTCGTTAACGGAACACTACTTAGCATGCATGAAGAAACAATCTATTAAAGCCAATAAACACCCTAAACAACCAATCTCTTTGGATATGAATGCAAATCTCTGAAATTAACTGGTTCAGGCATTTCATCAAACACCTTCTAGGCGTGGAAATGTTTAAGATTATATTTCAATTGATGTGAAAGAAATAAGCATTGAGAACACTAAAACAGAAATGATATATGCAAAAACAAACTTAAAAGTCTAGGAGATCAAGAAATCACACAAAATCTACCCCATCCTCAAGAACAGATGAACTACTAAAAAACCATGAAGAACACCAACCCAAAAATCGAAATAAGCATGCAAATCATCAAGATCAAGTTGAAACTAGTGAGAATAGCAAGTATGAAAGGCAGATAAGTCGAGTACAATGGCCGAGCTGGCTTCTTTGGTCTTGGATGGAACATATTCACTCGGGTTGTAGCCGAGTAGGCTGGCCGAGTGCAATGCCTTAACTCGGCAAGTAGCCGAGTAACTAAACCGAGTCGGATGCATTTCTTGGTCTGGAACTACTTAGCTCAGCTAATGGCCGAGTGCCTTAGCCTAGTCCTTGGTCGCATGTTCATATCTTTGACTCTGCTATTGTCCATGTTCCTTGGCCGAGTCAACACTTTCCTTCATCACTTTGTCCATATTGTTCCAAAAGTTCCCTAAGTACTTGAAATATCTCCAAAATGCAACATGTATGCAATACTAATGCAAAACTATACTAAACATGCAAAGTTGCTAAGTAAGACCATGGATGCAACATTTGGATAACAAATGGAACTAAAAGTGATGATAAATGCACACTTAAAACACGTAAAATACAGAAATATCAACCTCTCCAGACTAAATCCTTGCTTGTCCTCACGCAAGTTTATTCAGTAGCTTGGAAAATAAGTTTGAAAATGGAAATTCAGAACCAAAATATGTTGATAAACTAGACCACATCAATGTTCAAGTTAATAGTTTTAGAATACAAACTAAATTCATCTTAATTAAAAATGTTAGCCATACTCATCAAAGCTCAATTCATATTAGTTCTAAGCTACACATGCATTCAAATCCATTTATCTCTTTAACATTCACTAAGCAAAAACCATGGATCAAGCTATGCATATTCATTAAACTCATTTGGCTAAATGACTGGTTAAGAGACAAAGATGGTCCCTTCATGCAATGGTTAACATTTTCAGAACAAGGATCACTCAAAAAAGAATGAGATTTAGCATAATGTTATATGTAAGAACTAATAGATGCATACAAGAATAGAATCTCATCTACCCAGAAACACATAAGCTAATAACTTCTTATTTTTAAACCCAATGGCATATTCTATTTCTACCATTTTTAGCCCAAAACAAACATCTTTAGTTACCATTTCCTTTTTCATATTTTCTTTTACAAATTCTAGGAGAGGTTTCTGTTGTAATCAACTTCTAGTGGAAGGGTGCCTTTTCTGATTTTTGCATCTATGGTTTCTGTTTCTTTTCATTCTTTTATAACTTCTTAGGCTTTTGTATCTGTCCACTGATATATAGAACAATTTCTTATTTTATACAC
>OVAV01002710.1:0-10820 GCA_900406375.1 Iberis amara
GACTGTCCCGCGAACTAGTGAAGTTCGGGGACGTGACACTCGCGCTCTGATACCAACTTGTAACGACCCACTCCCTTGGGCCGCTACTATCCAGCCTAATAGCCCATTAGTATGATATTGTCCTCTTTGGACCACAAAGACCCGCACGACTTTCTTATTGGGTATCACCCCAAAATCCCTCATACTAATTTGGGATTGGACTCCTTATATATCAGCCAACTATTGGCTAATTTTCCAATGTGAGATATTTTCATTGACAACGCGGGTCCCACGAACTTAACGTCCTTGTAGCATACCAGCAGGCCCTCCTGATTCAATCATAGAATCGACCGCGCTCTAATACGAACTTGTAACGACCCCCTCCCTGGACTGCTACTTCCGAGCTTAACATCCATTGGTATAATATTGTATGCTTTAGGCCACTAAGGCCCGCACGACTTTCTTATTGGGCTTCAGCCCAAAAAGCCTCATACTAATTTGGGATTGGGCTCCTTATATATATCAGCCAAGCCCTTGGCTAATTTTCCAATGTGGAATATATGTCTTGGCCACATGGGTCTCATACTCTTCCTTTCCCATGCTTATCGGCGAAATTTAGTTGGGATCATCGGACACTTCACATATCCTCCTTAAAGGTATCTTCCGTTATGGCTAATCTCCTTTTAGTCGTTTCTCTGCTCAGATCGGAGTCCCCTATGCCAATTTCTATCGTCTTCTTTTTTTGGAGCTATCATAGCTCGCGTGTCACAATCTGTCTCTGTTGAAAGCTCTAATGAGTCCTCTAGTGGCCTCTCTCGCTGTTTGGCGAATTGGTACTATTGAGTGCAGTGTTCTGGCTCAGGTTTGTATTGAACGTATCTCTAAGGCATTTGGTGAGCCTTTCATCAGAATATGGGTTTTGGCTGAAGATTTGGTTTTTTCCTAGTAAGTTCTTGAGGTTTTAGCCTTCATTCCCAGATTTTACTGCTTTATGCAGTTCTATTACTGTTTTATGCAAATTTATTACTTCTTTGTGCAGATCTTTACTGCTTGGTGCAGTTGGTGGTATGCTATTTACTCTTTGTTTTAGTCTGTTGGTTTATGTGGATTTCTTTCAATTATACTTACCTTCATTGGTAGAGTCTTAAGCCTTCAAAAATTGCTCATTAAACTGCTAATTTTATCCAAGTTCCAACTATTTTGGTTGTGTTTAAGCATTCTGTCTCAAGACTACTCTTTGTTTAGAGTTGTATTTGCTTTTGGTTTTTTTTAGTTGATAACTTTTTTCTTGCATGGATTCCACCTTTGAGTTTAAGTTGGGAGCTCACTCAAATACTATGTTCATGTGTTAATAGGCTCATGAGTGCATCCTATTGTGTGATGAGATGTAAATTCTCCATACCTTCTGAAGTTTCTGCATCGACACATTATGTCATACCAGCAATTATCTTGGAGTTAAATTCGTTAAAGCAACTTGGCTTCTCCAAATCCTTCAACGATTTAATTAATGGGTTTCGTTGTATTTGTGTTGTTATCAAACATATTAGATTGTGTTTTAACTTAGTTTCTTTGTTTTTATCTGTTTCTCATAGACTTATGTTGTTCTCCTGTATGGTTTCTCCAAAAATTTAATCTAATGAGAACTATAGTTTGAAAAAAAAAATGGTCGTAGGATTTTAATGGATTTAGAAATTCAAGTGAAGTTATGTATTATTGGAATTAGTGATTTTGATTTTTTTCAAAAAATCATGTGTTATTCGTTTAATGATTTGTAAATACTAATTGNTTATTATTCGTTTAATAATTTCTTACTGGATTTTAAAATCCACTTTGTATTTTAATGGATTTGAAAGGAATTGAAAGTTAAAAATACAAAAAACCAAATCAATAATAAATCATGTTATTTCAAAATCAAATGATTTCAAAATCCATAGTTTTTAAAATTCTTATAGATTTACGAATCCATTTCAAATACCATAACCAATAGGGGTGGACATTCAAGTTTCGGTTCGGATAATTTAGGTTTTAAGTTTTCTGGGTTCAATCATATAGAATCCAAATAGGAACCGAGTAGATTTCAGTTCGGTTCGGATCGAGTTTTATCTTTTTACTAAAACTCGATATAAAGCTAATACTTTTTTGTTCGGGTTTTCTGGTTTCCATTTCAGGTTTTTCGGGTAATTGGAATGCCCGAACTTGTATTTTGGATATACGGTTAATTTGGAAAACTTGGGTCCAAAGCCCAACTAAAACCTGAAATAGTAGAATAACTAAAACTGAAAACCCAAAATATGCAATCAAAAATCCGAATTACCCAATCAAATTCAGTCCGGTTCGGGTTTGAGATTTTTAGATATCCATTCGGATTTTGGTTCAAGTTCAGTCCGGTTCGTATATCCATACAAAAAAATTCTAAAACCGTTTGTGTATTTGGAAATACAGTTCGATTTTGGTTCTGGTTTTTTCGGTTCGGTCCCGGTACGGATCTTGGGTCAAATGCCCAACCCTAATAAAAAATCTTAAATCTACTCAAAAAGTTACAACAAACAGGTTGGTAGTCAAAGTAAGCATAGAAATGAGGAAATGACCTGTTTATTTTTCAACTTTTAAAATTGTGCAAAATCATTCTATAATTTTTCGTTTGCAAATAAAATCACCAATTATGTGGTCATTGCGCAAAATTATGTTCAATAAAAGTCAACGTGAATAGTAAATAGTATTTGTTAACAAAAAACAAAATACTCGATTTTTTCTTCCTTCTTCATATTTTTTTCTCCATAATTCCCAAATCGAAAATCATGAACCCTAAATTGGAATTTATCACTGAAAATCAATTATGACAATGAGATAAGCAAACCCGAAGTAGATAACCTTGTCCTGCACTTGAATCCTTTTAAAAATGTATCACTTATCATGGCCGAGAGAAGACCGAAATTTAGTATCCAAGAACAAGAAAATTTGAAAAAGACAAATAATTTTGAAGGTGAAACATCAAATTTTATGGTTGCAGGAGAAGCTGATAGTCTTTAGAGGTAATTACTGAATTTGGATTATGGTGTAGTTTTGATTTAAACTTTAATTTTAGCTATGGTCATGTTTAGCTTTGATTTTATGTTGGTAATGAGTTAGTGTTGTGGTGATCGATTGTTGATTAGAATCATGCTTTAGTTATCCTCTTATCAGTCTGTTTCCTTGAGTTTTTACACGATTTTCCCTAGTTTCCTCGTTATCCCTTCAAGCTTATTAGCTACATTCTCCATTTATTGACTGCATGTAAATAATTAGTCAAAAGAAAAGATCTAAGGTTTCGTAAACTTCTCTGCACCATTTATTGATCATTTACAAGTTACGTCGATAATTCATAATCGACAGAAAAAAAATTTGTTCTGATTTGAAGAACAATATTTGAATGAAGAAGAAGAAGTAATCTAATCATATGGTAACATAGATCCTAAAAGAGATGATTGTGAAGTTGTGTGTGAGGACATGACTGAAAAATAGAGTTGGACGCAGCATATGAGGAGTTTGTTAATGCCGAAATATATATGTGAAAACGTAGAGAAACATTTTGTAGATGTTGCTCGTGATGATGGAATTAGAAAGTTAGTGATGTTGTTTCTGATGATGGAAATGGTATTTGAAATGAAGATAATTTCCTAGATCCATTATCGGGGGATGAAGATGAAGTGGAGGATAGGTCATTCACGTATGGAATCGGTTCTGATGAGCTTTTAGCATTGAGGAAGACATTCAGTAGCGCGGGTGATTTCAAGTATACGCTTCTTTGATATTATTTGAAGTCGCAATATGATATTAAAATGTACAAATCATCATATGACAGGCTCAATGCAAGATGCACAAATGACGAGTTCCCATGGAGAGTTTACTATTCATTTGAGAAGAGTAAAAACAAGTTGATAATAAAGGTCTATATCAACGAGCATTTTCTATTCGATTCGGTTACACTAAGCTATTGAAGATTGGATTTATTGCACAACTATTTGAAGAAAGAGTTAGACTCAATAATAAAATCAAATCACAAGAGATGATTGAAGAAATCAAGAGAGAGTACAACATGATTTTTAGTGTGCATCAGTGTAGGAAAGCGAAGAAGATGCTTTCGGATAAAAGAAAAGCTAGCCATAAAGCACAACTCGGAAGAATTTGGGATCAAACTGAGGTATTTAGGTCTAATCCAGACTAAACTATGGAGATTGAGACAATTCCATGCCAATTCCTGGAAGTAAATTCTTCTATTTGTACATCTGTTTTGAGGTTGTGAAAGAGTCGTGGAGACAATCGTGTAGACCCATCACTGCTTTAGATACTGCATTTCTAAAATGGAATATTAAAGGGCAATTAATAGGTGTAGTTGGTAGAGATGAAGATAATCAAATTTTTTCAATAGCTTGAGCAGTGGTTGAGGTGGAGGACAAAGATAATTGGTTGTGGTTCGTACAATTTCTATAAAAAAAATTATTTGTCACTTGAAAATGGAGAACACATTACAATCATCTCCAATAAGCATAAGGTATATCTCAAATATCATAATAGTTTGTTTTTATTATGTTTTTATTGATTTTGGGTTTTTCACTCTCGCTTATAGGGTTTGATGACTTCACCAAGCCATACATCAAATGTATGCTAGACACATTGTCAAAAATTGGAAGAGAGCGAACAAAGATATAGAGCTTGAGCGTTTTATTTTTTGGAAAATAGCATGTAGTTACACACCAGGAGAGTTTGCAAATAACTTAGAGACAATGAAAGTACAACCAAGGTGCATATGATTCACTACAACGCATGGTGCCAACTACATGGTCTTGAGCCTTCTTTAAACTTGGTTCTTGTTGCAATGATAACCTAAACAACCTCTCACAGTCTTTCAATAGAAACGTTAGAGAGTCGAGGAGGAAGCCATTGCTTGATACGTTAGAATACATAAGGAGAAAGGTCATGGTGCGAAATGCAAAAAGAAATTTTATCTCCAACAGATGGAAGAAAAGGTTTACACCAAAAGTTGTTGTTGAGCTTGAGTCAAATAGATAGAAAGCTAACGAATGCAAGATATATATTACTATAGGAAGCTTGCATGAGACTGAATTTCACATGGATGCTTACTATGTTGATATTGGCTCAAGACTTGTGGTTGTGGTTACTGGCAGTTGAATGGTATACCTTGTATGCTTGTTATGTGTGTCATCATAATAACAAAGTTAGTTGTTGAAAACTATGTCTCGCAATATTATATTGCTTTTAAGTGGCATCAATTGTATGTTTGCGGTATAAACCAATTCAAGGAATGAAATTATGGCCACGGTAAGGTCGGTTACCTGTTTTACCACTCCCATCTAGATCTAATCGTGGTAGGCCTAATGACTATGCTAGACGCAAAGCTCCTTATGAGACTTCGTCTAACAATGGAAAGTTAACACGCCATGCCTGTGTCATAACATGTTCTAAGTGTAAACAAAAGGGACATAATAAAACAAGGTGTTATAATCCTTTTGCACATCCTCCTGATCAAGAGGTCGACCAAAGAAAAATCAGGTTCATCATAATATGTGGATTTGATTTTGAATTTGTTGTTTTTTGTAAGGTAGGATCTTTTGAAACCGAATTTGCTGAAGTTGGATCATCAAAAATAAGTGTTTTTCAATCATCACATGGGCCATCTCAAGAAGTTGAATTTGAATATTGCTTCTCTATTTAGTCTCTTAATATCGAACCACTATTATATGGTGTAACTTAATACTGCTATACTAACCATTTTGTGTTGTTTTAATGAAACAACTCATATGTTCTTAGAGTTACGTTTGAGAACAAAAAAAAAAAAAATAGATTTGAATTGAATGTGGCAAGTGGAAGTGTTCTATTTTTATTTGATTGGATTAAACTATTCACACGTGTTTTAAAAAATCTTTCCATAATTGTTTGTAATATTTCCTAAACGTGTGTCAAAGTTTCCTAAATGTTTTGGAAACTATTTAACATATAGGAATACCTTCCTAATGTAGACGAAATATAAAAATGAACTTACCGCAACTTGATTCATAATTCATGTAAAAATTAATGAATTATTTTTGTCTAATGGAAAAAAAGATATCAAAGTTGTCATTATGTTTTCTAGTGAAATTGAAATATTTTTATGTGATTTGGGTGGTTAAGGAAAAATGTTCATATTTTATTGAAACATTTCCTTAAGCTTTTATAAAGTTTTCTAAAATTTGGAGTTTATCTAACATATTTAAGTAATGAATTCTATAGTTTTTGTAATATTTTCTATCTTGACAAAGATTCCTAAATCTTATAAATATTTAGACATATTTAGGAAGACATTATTTAATATCAAAGAAACAAAAAAAATGAAATTTATTATTTAGTTATAGGAAAAATTCTTTATTTTCAGTTAGTAACAATTTGGTATGAAAAAAAGATAACTCAATTTTTGAAAAGTTGTAAGCAATTGAAAACCACTAAATGTAATAAACTGAAGAAAAAAAAATATGAAGATGTGATAATGTATATAACATCTACATTTTAAAATTCATAATACCGGAATTGGATTTTATCATGGTCCATGAAATGCACTTTGCAAATACCAGAATGAGCAAGAGGATAAAGCCTTGAAAGTTATTTTAAATTGTGGGGGCTCTGTCATACAATAAACACAAAATTAGAAGCGTCTAAGACTATATTTTTTAGACCCCTAAAAAGCAATTTAACGTATCTTCTTATCCAGAGTTAACAATCCCAAATGCCAAAGGGTATAAATTTGAATCTCCATCTTGCGCAATAGTTTCTCGTAAGGTTTCCTTTAATTTTTTGTGTGAGAAAATTATCATGTACAACAATTTCTCTTCTCATAAATGTACACCCCCTTATTGATTGGCCAAATGCAACAAATGCATATTTGAAATTCGCATCATCATCAATCTCAAGATAAGGTGTACTTCTCGAGTTCATCTCCTTAACCATGAATAACCATTTTGATATATTATAATAACAATCCTCTGGAGTCCCTCTTATATGGTTTTGAGCGTGCTCTTTGCTCTCCAAACCTTTTGTATTTCATTTGTACACTATGTTCTGTTCTGACTTGCTATATAATTTTTTTGGTTTGAGCCATCTTTCTTTTCTCTATAATTGCTACTTATTAGAGTCTCATGCAATTTTTCATTTGCTTACCTATGGTTAGCGTTTATGTGTATTGTAACACAAATATGTACATGAACATACTTTTTCACCACAATGAAATCAAAAGAATGTATTTTAGTTGCACGCATTTGGCAAACTGCATTTGTCATCAACGCAACCTAATAGAACTCTCAATTTGTTTGACCAAAGAGACTGAATTCAAATTTGCACTTTAATGTCCAATTTCTCATCTTAAGCACTAACTTTTTCTTGTTTTTGAAATACTTGTTCACATGCACATCATCATTACTTCTGGTAGGGAAGGAACATTTTATAAAAATGGGAGGAGGATAAGCCATCAAACATGTGTTATTGTTTGCTACAATAATCAAGAAGTCACTTCCAGTTGGTTGAAGAAGTTCATTCAAATCGAAATATAAACAATTTGTTTGTTCATATGGATAAAATAACAAAGATGAAAGAGCAAAGAGTTACAGAAAATTTAGCAAGGTTTTACTAAAAGTTTATGAATCTTACCCTAGTTTTTATTAAATCTTCCTTAATTTAAAAAGACATTATGATAATTCAGGATTATTTACTATTATTTCATAAAGGACATCCTAAATCAGCAGAGACATATAATATGCATTTTAATTATGTTTGAAGCAACATCACCTACTAATTTTTTTTGTCACAAAACTACAATCATAATTTAACAAAAAAAACATTGTTTGGATCGATGACCCATACATGAAGAGACTTATCTATAAAATTAAATAGAAGATTCTTTTCCTGTGCAGCTCTGGCTAGAAGATCCGCGCGAGCATTAAATTCTCTATTCTTGAAGATGAGGTGAAAATCTCGGAACTTTTCCTTAAACCCTGCCAACTCATGGAGCTCTACAGCGAATGATGGCCATTCAGAAGGATTCTCCACTATCTTGGTGAGTGCGAGGGAGTCAGAGTAAAAAACTGTGTACGGTTAGCGAAGCTTTGTCACACATTCCATAGCCCACAACAAACTAAAGAATCCTGAATGTAGAGGGGAAAACCTCTTCTAATCGCTGCCATTCCTAAATGGTGAACCTTATCAGTATCATCCTGATAAACCCATCATAAACAACTTAAAAGATCACCCAATTTCCAGGAACCATCAACGTAACATGAGTTGAGAATACCCCCGGAAAGGTAACTAAGTCCTTGAACAGAGGTGACTAAAGGTGGTGGGGAACGAAGATTAGCCGAATGCCACTATGAGGATTCTTTCATAGCCAAAGACATAATATCCGCCGGATCCCAATATAGATTGTTGAAACACTTATCATTTATAGCTTTCCAAATTTACCACAAAATCCACGGAAATGCTTTAATAACACATTCTGCCTCCAAATCAAAGACTTGAGAGAGAGCAAATAATGAATGTCGGCACACACATTATCAAATGGGAACTTGCTGTGTATGAAGGGAATTGCAGATAGTGTCCAGCATTGAAAAGACGGAGGACACAAGAAAAGCGCATGTAGGATTGTTTCATTTTTCTTTCCACATCTTGAACAAAGAACATCCGCATTTAACCGGCGCCACAGTAATTGGTCATTGACTGCTAACGCCCCCGAAAGCACTCTCCAGAGAAAATGCCTTAATTTATTAGGTGTTGCAACCTTCCAAACTGCCTCTTTTACTGGGTTTAGATTAGGATATTGATTCAACCACACGGTTTCTTGGTCAGCGTAACTCATAGCCAGCTCATATCCTGATTTTACCGAGTATTCACCAGATTTAGTAAAATGCCAACAAAACCCATCTTGGATGAGCTTTGACGGGCGTATACTCAGTATAAATGGTATATTATCTTTATGCACAACACTCCGAATCCGAATTATGTTCCACCTACAAGTATTCTCCCACATTATGTCTGAAACTCGTAGGTCTTCCCTCTCGGGTAGATGGTCACATCTTGCTGGAGATGGATTGGTCTTTTGTAACCAGTTGTCCTGCCATACCCTGGTATCTTTTCCGTTACCTATAGTCCTTCTCAACCCCTGAATGATTAGAGGTGTTGATTCCCAAATGCTTTTTTAACCCCATGAAGGTCTATTTGGTTTTGAGGCGAAAAAAGGAAGGGAATGCCTATAATATCTTTTATGGAAAGTGCGTGCAATCAAGGAATCCATATGCTTATATAATCTTCATAGTTGTTTAGCCAACAAAGCCTAGTTAAAAACCACCAAAGATTTAAAGCCCACCCCTCCCCCATTTCTTTGGAAGACAAACTCTCGACCAAGCTACCCAATGGATGCCACGTGAGGTTCCGTTCGTGTTCCACCAAAAATCAGCAATTGCACTAGAGATTTTTTTGAATCAACCCTTTCGGGAGTCTGATACATGACATTACATAAGTAGGAATCGCATGCGCCACTGATTTTATCATAACCTCATTCCACCTTTTGAGAGAAACCGTGCCAACCAACCATTAATTCGGGTATTTAAACAATCACGAACATAGGCAAACACTTGAGCTTTGGATCCCTGAAGTTGTTCAGGTATACTCAGGAACTTCCCTTTTCCTCCTTCTTCATAGATGCCTAACCGACGTTTCAGAAGCCATCTATCTTGTAGGCATCTTATTACCAAATACAGCTGTGGACTTATCCAAGTTAATACTTTGATCAGATGCTCGCTAATAAGGCTCTAGGATCTGTGAAATCTGTTAACATTGTGCCAATGTAGCTTTACAGAAAAAGAGGCTATCATCTGCAAATGATAGGTGTGTCAGCGGGCGACATCCACTTGCCACACGAACACCATCAATATGACCTTCCATCTCCGCTTTATGGATGTTCGCGATAAGCACCTCAGTACAAAGAATAGATAGATACAGTGATAAAGAGTCACCTTGCCTCAAACCTCGAGATTGTTTAGCATACAAATTAGAGTCAGCTACATGTACATCACCATCAAATGCGCATAATATATTTGCATGTTGAGTAACTGCAACATCAAAATTTTCATCAGTTTGTATGGTCTTAAATTGATTGATGCTATTAGATAGAATTTTGGTTGCATTTGTGACTAGGTTAATTAAAAACGAAAGCAACTTAAGAAGAAAACAACTACTAATATTAAAACAGAGGAAATGTTTCTAAAACATTTATAAGTATTGCTAATTACTAAATAAGTACTTCCTTAAAATGTGACGAAACAAAAGAATTCAAAACTTAGAATTTGATAACTATGTAAAAGTAGGATTTGAGCACATGAAACTCATTGTTACACACACAAATCATGCGAGGAGCTATTTTTGTCTTATTTATAAAAGTTTGTACTTGATGGTCAAATCATATATACACTGGTGTTGAATCATCTTCCATCGGTTTCATATCTAATGTGAGTCCATAGCTAAGTGTAATTTCTCTATGTTGTATTGTTGTATTTAGATACCGATCTCGAAGTTTTCGATAACGAATGCAACTAATTCTTTGTGTGTGATGTTGTCGCCAACCTCACAAAATGATCTTTTTTGTTCGCACCTACAGTAAATTCCCACATGAATTGGTCATTTAATATCGACTTTCCACAAGCTAAATAAATTTTCACAATGACTTCATGAGAATTAAACACAAAAAAAAAAGTTTCTTACCAAAAAAGAGAAATCATTTAGAAAAAATGGCGATTAGGGCAGAGGCGATTGAAAGGGGAAAAGGA
>OVAV01002711.1:0-10820 GCA_900406375.1 Iberis amara
TATATATCTATTTATCACTTTTCAATAAATTTCAATAAAATAAGTTTTTTTTTTGCGAATTTTTTATATTTTATTAAGAACTCTTCGGATTTTACCAATGGACGACAAAAATAATAAATAAAAGCAAAGTTGCTTAAGTGTATAAAATTTTGAGAAAAAAATATTAAAAAATTAGTTAAAATTTTTTTGAGAGATTCTTTGATGGAGGTGGTCTTATGATATAGTGGAAGAGAGGAACAAAAGCAAACACCGCTTCCTTACTTTTAAGGAGAAGGGGAGCAAGATACCAAGCTTAGCCGACATAGGGGTTGATGTGAGACATTTTATAAACTATTATAATTTTTTTTTGTCAACTTCGATTTTTGAAATGGATTAAATAATATATGTTCACTTTTAAAATTTAGAAATATTATATGCAAAAATTAGTGTTTGTTAATATTTATACAAAATATATTATTATTCAATAGTTTTACAAAATTAATCTAGAACGAGAAAAGTATAAGTAACACTGCAGTGCGGTCCACATGCAGTCCGGCAACTCCCAAACCTACTTGCGATAGTTTATAAATTTTTAGGTTTTTGCAGTGTGAATTAGATATCCAATTTAAAAATACTATTTTGTAACAAAAATATTTAAATATAAGAAAAACTAATGCTTTTGTAGTACCAGTAAAAGGATATGTGAAATATATTATATGTGGAATGTCTATTATAAAACTTGTCATCATCATAGAATTATGCCATATATGTATATTTGCCGCCTCGTGTATTTTAAGATTCTGAGACAAACTATAAACTACCGTAGTTTATATAATGAAATTGTAAACATATAACTAAGCATCTACTCCACTTGTTACTTGAAAGTTGAAACTATATAAGATGTTATTTTTGTAAAATAAAAAGGATAAAAATAAAAATATGAATAAGAATCAATGCAGAGATAGGGATATATTGGAATTTTATCCCCAAAGGAGATGATAATATCCCTTATGGTATTATTCTTTTTCAGGAAATTTTTAAGTGGCTATTATTAAAATGGTTGTCGTCCAAACATGGTTTCTCCATCATACGAGATAAGCTATTAGAATCAAAACAAAGTTCCCAAGATCTCGATCTTTATTACTTCAAACTCTTATTTATAATCTAGTACGTGGTTTTGTATTAGTATTATCAGTATGAAGAATAAACCAAAAGTTATCAAAAATATCTACAAAGTTTAGTACATTACATGACATATCGAATCATTTCAGATTTGTGCATAAAAACTTTTTCCTTCTCTTCATACCAAACAACGGTTATGTAAAACATTTTTTATTTATTATGTAAGTCATATATTATAACTCGTTATATCAACGTGTATTTTTCTGATTATGCTATAATTAAAATGAATCTGATTAGTTAGACTATGAAAGACACGATTAGGGCTGGGCAAAAAAAACTGGAACTTAAGAACCGGAACCGAAGAATAAAAAAAATGGTTCCGGTTCCGGTTCCACCCAAAATACCCGATGGTTTCTGAGATGAAGAACCATGAGTATCAGGTAGGAACTGGAACCGAACCGAGAACCGATGGATAGAACCGAATACCCAAACATATATATACCTATTATATATTTCGGGTATTTTAGTTTTTCTTAGGATAATTTTATTTTTCTTCGGATAATTTTTGTATTTTTGGGTATTTACGGGTAATTTAGTCTTAAATTATTTTGGGTATTTTAGTTTTTTGGGTAATTTTTGTGTTTTCCGGTATTTTTTTGGTATTTCGGGTTTGGAAATACCCGGAACCGACTTAGAACCAAAAATTTCGGGTACTTTTTTGGTATTTCGGGTCTGAAATACCCGGAACCGACTTAGAACCAAAAATTTTGNTCCTTTAACATGGAACCGAACCGACCCGGAACCGACTTAGAACCAAAAATTTCGGGTACTTTTTTGGTATTTCGGGTCTGAAATACCCGGAACCGACTTAGAACCGAAAATTTTGGGTATTTTTGGTTCCTTTAACATGGAACCGAACCGACCCGGAACCGACTTAGAACCAAAAATTTCGGGTACTTTTTTGGTATTTCGGGTCTGAAATACCCGGAACCGACTTAGAACCAAAAATTTTGGGTATTTTTGGCTCCTTTAACATGTAACCGAACCAACCCGGAACCGACAATAACCAAACCGCAACCGAACCGAATATTAGAAATGTATCCATTGGGTATTAGAATTTAGGAACCGAAGGAACCGGAACTGAATGGTTCCTATCCGGGACCGAACCGAATACCCGAAAGCCCAGCTCTAGACACGATCTCACAATAGCCGGTTTTGAGCCCAAGCAAAGCAAGCATGAGCTTGCGGTCCTTTTTCTAATTTAAAATTTTTAATTAAGAAAATGGCCCATTTTTCAAAAAAATTATTTCATTGTGGCCTATTTTTCCATTGTAGATTGCGGCCTTTAAATTTTTTTACAATCTCAGGACCGACCCTGGATCTCACTTGTCGAGTCTTCTTCTTTTTCGTGAATAGACTACTAGAATAGTGTGCTCCTTCTTTTTATAAACTCTTTTAGTTTTTCTTTTTCGGTATGATATATAATAAAGTCACTATAAATTAATAATTTTCAAAATTAAAAACATTATTAATTAATAATTTTTTCGTTTTCTACTGAGCCAATATAAATATTAACAAAATCGACAATATAATAAAATAATAATTTTTAAATGTATATATGCATTCAGTAATATCATAAACTAGTAATAAAAGGATCGGAGTCTCAAATTATTATTTATTATTTTTGGTAAGTTAAGAAGAATTGGGGGTTGAGGCCTTTAATCTCTTTCTTGAATGATACTGTTGAATAGTCCACGCACCTGATTTTTTAATGGGCTTAAAGCGTGGCATCATCTTCAACTGGTCAAAAGAAAATGATTTTGTAATTTTATATTTACGAGAATAATCGATTTTTAAAATATGGTAACCAGTAAATTACGACCACTTGATTCTCAAATTATAATAGAGCACTTTATTTTCTACTATTGGAATACTTTACCGAATGTGCGGATGGCTTATGGACACTGTATATTCTCGGGAAAAAAAAATACATATGGACCCAAAATAGCGTAGACCAAAAGAAGATAATATATACTTCTTCATTTGTTATTTAACCCGTAAATAAGTTGGACAAAATTATACAACTTGCGGAATCTCTCAACACTCTTGTCCTCCATATAAGGAGCCTATCTTGGCATTCGTTTGCATTCGTAACTTAGTATCGATCGCTCTTCTTTCTCTTATACTGTTTCACTTATTTATTATATATTCGTTTCTAAGGAAGTTAAAAAAATACAAACTAATGACCTCTAGTTCTATGAGGTCATCTTGGTCATCTCAGCAAAACAAGATGTTCGAGAGGGCTTTAGCCGTTTACGATAAAGACACTCCGGATCGTTGGCAAAACGTGGCTAAAGCCGTCGGAGGTAAATCGGTGGAGGAAGTCAAACGTCACTATGACATTCTCGTTGAGGATCTCGTGAACATCGAACAAGACTTAGTTCCTTTGCCCAAGTACAAAACCGTACGTTGATGTTGGAAATAAATCAAGAGGCATTAAAGATTTTGATCTGAGGTAAAATATTTATGTTTTTTAGATCAAAGGTTTTCAGTATATATTTGTGAACTTTATTTTGGCTAAGACCACATCTTTAGAATTTACATTCATTTTTGTGATTTTTATTATGATTTTAATACAAAATATGTTAAGTGAAGATAGTTTTAAGATTTGGTATATATTTGATTAATTAATATAAGTTACCTTTTGTGGTACATAGTTAGTTGTATATTAATATTACCGATGAAAAATGGATTATAAAATAAGAAAATAATATTTATAATAATAAAAAAAACAAATTAACACATACCATCCCTACTATTTCCGGCATTTTCATTTTTTTTTTAATTAAAGGGAAAGAGTCACATGAAATCTAATCTTTATGGTACATCAACACATGCACATTGTCTACCATTTTGAGTCATGTATTCATATGATAAGATGTTATGCATATTTATAAACATTTTATATTAAACGAATTGTATATATTATTAGAGATGACATAAGGGTGTAAATATATGCAAAGATGAATGATTCCAACTTTGTACTGGTCGGTGATCAACAAAAGTATTTAGTGTCAAGTTCTTTATTAAGCAAAACCGGAGTTCGATAGAAGCTTTAAATTTAATTAATCAAATCATTAAGTTGTGTTACATTCTTAATTACTTTCTTCTTATTGAAAGGTTAATGAAGAATATGCGGATCCAGTGAAGTCTCTTTATGTTGACATAAAGATTTATTTCGTAAAGATTCAGAGGGATACATGTTTCTAATTAGTTCTTGCTTAGTGACGAGTGTATTGTTCTCTTTTTACTGTGTTTTCTTAAATAATGTTTAAAGTTATTCATTTACATAAAAGCCTCAACTTTACAGAAAAATGTGGCGCGAGTAGTGAAGAAAATAAATCATGTAGCTATTGTGTTTTTGTTTCTGTGTTTGACTACCAATTTCTTCATGCAATTTTATGTTTTTATAGATGCTTTTAGTTATTACAACATAAGCAAGTATTATTGTTGACATTGTATGGTGGAAAAATCTGAGAAACAAAGTTAAATGATGAGATAAAGTAGAATACGTTTGATAAAAGTATTATTGTTGACATTATTAAGTTGAAATGACAAGTTTCATACATTTGTACATATATACAATTAGATTTAGATTCCTAATGTAAAATAAAACACAAATCTAAATAATATAATCCCGAATAATGAAATTTTTAGAAATAAATACACATGCATGTAACTATAATAAATTCACTAATATCTCTTGATCAGGATCAATCTTCAAGTATATTTACTTTATAATATTACTTCTATGGAAATATTTACTTTATAGTATTATTTCAAAAATATTACCATCAGCTAATTGTTTAAAGTATATCATCAATATATTTTATTTACGTTGTTAAAATGATATATAGAATTTAAGTTAATGGGCTGACCCGTTGTGGTACAGAGATTAATATGACATAAAAAAAATTTAACTTTTTTGGTAAAAAAAAATTAATTTACTTTTCTTAAATAAATATAAAACCATAAAAAATTTATTTAGCAAACACAATATATTCCACTTATATATATATATTTGATAAATAGTTGTACTCTGTATTATTTGAATTTCAGACTCTATAAAATTTTATAAATGTTATATTAGTGTATGAATGACGTACAACTTTACATGCATGATATATTTGAAAATTGGGTAAAATATTTTTGAAACATGATATATTCAAAGTGGTATGTGAAAGAAAAAAAACTTTTATTTTCACGATTCTTTTAATATACGAAAAACTAAAATGTAGATAATATGAGAAGCCACCACCAGAAGAGCTTACTCACTTACATGCTGAAAAAACAATATGAAGCAAGGGAGAGACATCCAACGCCGAAGGAGGATTAAACCAAGCGAGAGGACAAAGCAATTGAAAGCTAGAGGAGACGAGACCATCGTCTTTGAGTGGCCCAGCCTCGTGACAGTAGACAATGCTACGCCTTCAAGACTGGTAGTCGAGGAAAAATCCAACTTGAGCTGTTAAACGAAGGAAAAGAACTATTAGAAACCCCAACAACAGACAATAGGTTGGCTAGATCTTTGCCATCGAAAACTTCATGGGGGATTCCAAAGCTCCGTCTTCGTTACATGGTAAACCAGACTGATCCACATATTGCTAAAAACTAACCACTGCACAAGGAGACCTAGAATCGAACACATGACTTACTGAGAGGGGGAGCTAGACAAGGCTCCAGTAAATTAAAACTTATAACATTAAAATATAAACCTTAAAATTCTTACCAAAAAAAAAGAAGAAAAAATATATAAACATTAAAATTTAATACTTTTATTACAAATTTTTTTTTGTTGTTGTCAACAACATATTGTATTAGATTAGAAGATCAAACCCACTAAAGGGTACAACAACTCCCAACAAGGGGAAACTAAAACCCATAAAGGGTAAACTACTCTTACAATGAGAGGATATAACCACTCCATAGAAGAATTGAACTAATCCCGAAAAGGGAATATAAAATCTAGAAACGTTAGTTCTAGATTGAAATGAGCCCTTGAAGTTCCGTATTGCCGATGTAATACTTTTATTACAAATAATACTTTTATTACAAATAACTTACTATAAATGCAATAATCTACATGTAAAAACGATAACTTTTTTCTAATAATAATATTTTACACATATTTAAAACAAAACACAAAAATTAATTTCGCGACAATTTAGTTTACATACAAAAGTGTTGAACAGCAATTTTAGAAAAATAAAGAAAGTATATGTTTTGTGACTAGAAAATTCTTAAGCTTGTCTGTCGATAAAAAAAAAAATAAAAAAAAATGAAAATTCTTAAGCTTGTCCCAAAATGACCGTATATTTGTTTAGTCAAAGACCATTGTGCTTAATGGCTCGTCTATGAGAAGACGAAACTTTGCAAATCCCCCGGCTATCTCTTCACTTTCAAAGCTCTTTGACCACTCACTGCTCAATTCTATTACCACAACTGAAACTCACTCAAAATCTTTCTTCTATTCTCTTCTCTTCATTTTCAACTTTCAACTAGCAGGTAAAAAAAAAAAGTGAGATACAAATCATCGAGGATAATAATATTTTAGTGTAAGCTTTAGAAAGAGTCATTCTTTCTCTTGACGTTTTCCGGTGAGAAATCTAAGATTTGTTTTTCCGAGCAATTCCGGAAATTTTCTTCTTTTAACAGCTTTTCCAATTTTGGTACTGCTCAAGAATCTCTGAAACTCGCATAGATCCAGAGTAATCAATGAACGCATTTCCGGATTTTGCTTAGATTTATCCCAAGCTTGGTTAAAAGTGATATCTGAAGATCTCTGTTGTTCAGATAAGTTAAATGACAGAAAGAAGGAGAGAAATGGGGATTGCTCAGTTCATACGCAGGATTAAACAGCCTCGAGGGATTTGGGTGAAGATGACATTCATAGTTTTTTTAGGTCTTTGCTTCGTCTTCTTTTGGTCGTTCTTATCTTCCTCAGCTTCTTCATTCATTGTTCAAAGAGAAAGCTTCGACGATATAGCTGAGCCAGTCTCATCTCGCACTAAATTAGCTCATGAGGTATCTGAACTTAGCAAATCACATGAGAAAGTTAAAGTTGAATCTAATTTGAAATCAAAAGAGGTTAAGAAAGTTATTGGATCTGTTCATAAACATGAAACTAAGAAAAAGAAAGAACATGTTGTATCTCATCCACATAAGAAGAAGGATGTGCCTAAGCCTTTAGTTGAAGAAGCTGTAGTTAAGGAAGATCAAGAACCATTAGAATCTGAATCTGAGGACTCTGAGAATAAAGAAGATGGAGAGGAAGGATCTGAATCAGATGGCACTGAAGGAGAATCAGATGATTCAAGTGTAGCAGTAGATGAAGAAGTGGAAGAAGATAAAGAGGAAGTTTCTGTAAACGAGACAGTTAAAAAGAGGAAGAGGAAAGGTCCAGTGTTTGATCCTAAAGCTAAGTATAGCTGGAGATTGTGTAACACTAGGAGCAAGCACAACTACATGCCATGTATTGATAATGATGGATTAATAGGGAGGATACAAAGTTACAGACATAGAGAGAGAAGTTGTCCTAAGAAGCCTGTAATGTGTCTTGTTCCTTTACCATATGATGGCTATGATCGTCCTGTTTATTGGCCTGAAAGCAAATCTAAGGTTTAAAAATTGTTTGAGCTTCTTCTTTGAGTTGGTTTTTATTTGGTTTAAGCTGATTCCTATATGATGATTAAACATCAGATAATGTACAAGAACGTGGCGCATCCGAAATTAGTTGCATATATTAAGAAGCATAGTTGGGTGAATGAGACAGGTGAATTCTTAACTTTCCCACAGAACCAGACTGCGTTCAATGGAAATGTTCTTCAATACCTTGAATTCATCCAAGAGGTGAGTATCGTTTGTTATTAACTTTTGATTGGATGGAGACAAGTTCTGTGTTAAAAAGATGTTTTTCTTTATAGATGGTACCAGATATTGAATGGGGGAAAAATGTTCGTATAGTGTTGGACATTGGATGCTCAGATTCAAGTTTTGTAGCTGCATTGTTGGATAAAGATGTTTTGACAATATCTCTAGGCTTGAAAGATGATCTAGTCGATTTATCACAGATCGCTCTTGAGCGAGGGTTTCCTACTTTTATCACTGCTTTAGCAAATAGACGGCTTCCTTTTCCTAGTGGAGTCTTTGATACCATTCATTGTGCTGCTTGCGGAATCCACTGGCATTCTCATGGTAAGTGTTTCTCTGACTATGTCACTAATCTTGATATGCTTTTTGAGTCATCATTTTGCAATCTCAGGTGGTAAACTTCTTCTGGAGATGAACAGGATTTTAAGACCCAATGGATACTTCATTTTGTCAAATCATAATGAAAAGATAGAAGATGATGAAGGTACAAAGAATAATCGAATATTGCGTTGTCTTGATATATTTTGTGACATAGTTTCTCTGGTGTGTGTGTTTTTCAAGCGATGACAGCATTAACAGCTTCTATTTGTTGGAATATTTTGGCACACAAAACCGAGGAAGCAAGTGAAATGGGAGTAAGAATATATCAAAAACCAGAATCAAATGATATATATGACCTAAGAAGGAAGAAAATTCCACCAATTTGCAAAGAGAACGAAAACCCTGACGCAGCCTGGTAAGTGAACCAATTGAGATTTATCTAAATGGCATAAGTTCTGATGTGCTTGATCATTTGGTAGGTATGTGCCAATGAAAACCTGTTTACATGAAATACCATCGGCTATAGAACAGCATGGAGCAGAGTGGCCTGAAGAATGGCCAAAGAGACTTGAGACATACCCTGAATGGTTAACTAACAAAGAGAAAGCTATTCAAGATACAAATCATTGGAAAGCTATGGTAGAGAAATCTTACCTCACTAGCTTAGGCATTGATTGGTTGCATATCCGGAATGTGATGGACATGACTGCTATTTATGGCGGGTATGTAAAAAACAGACAAATTTGTATTTTTGGGTGTGGCTTTGATATCTTACTAAAAAATTCAACAGATTTGCGGCGTCACTCGTGAAGCAGAATGTGTGGGTGATGAATGTAGTACCTGTTCATTCACCAGATACACTTCCTTTTATATACGAAAGAGGTTTAATTGGTATATACCATGATTGGTGTGAATCATTTGGAACATATCCAAGATCTTATGACCTTCTCCATGCTGATCATCTCTTTTCGCGGCTCAAGAACAGGTACAAAAAGTAGTGATCTTGAATCTTTTAAGTTTGTTACAGGTAATGAAATTGTCAAGTTGTTGTAGGTGTAAGCAACCGGCTGCGATTGTGGTGGAGATGGATAGATTGACAAGGCCAGGAGGGTGGGTGGTGGTGCGTGAGAAGGTGGAGATATTAGAGCCATTGGAAGAGATATTAAGGAGCTTACATTGGGAGATTAGAATGACTTATGCACAAGACAAAGAAGGAATGTTATGTGCACAGAAGACAATGTGGCGTCCATGATTCTTTACTTTTTGTTTATTGTCTGTAATTTGTAATCTGTATATCTCTCACAGTTTTATACTACATCTTAATCTTTCACAGAACTTGCCTTGTGTTTGTGGTTAGAAAAACAGCATGGCGTTCTTTGGCGGTTATAAAAAACGACACGGCTCACTTTGTGAGTAAGGTTTGAACACATTTTACATTTTTCTTTGATATAAAACAACAGATTACAATACTAAGTTCAACCATAAAATTTGGACTAGTTTAATTGAAGGTAAGTGCCGTGCATAGAATTCGCAGAAGAAGATTGTTTATTTAAAGTAATAATAAGTGGGTAACAAACAATTTGATAAATTATACAATTGATAAAAGCAATTCAAAGTGGGTATATTTAGGGAATATTACAAGAGTAGTTGTTACATATTTGATAATTAAGGGATATTACGAAAGTAGTTGTTACACAAAAGCTCAGAAAGAATTGTTTTTGCTTACAATGTTTACATTTACATCAGTTTAACTGAGACCGATCATGATTTTTTCTTTAAACGATAAGTGAAAAGTTAACTCTTAAACATGAAAACTCTCATGTGTTTAAGTGATGTGTAAAGTTAAGTACCATTATCTTAATTTTTACTTTAAAAAGGAGTGCTATATTTGTCTTTCATTTAAAAATGGGGGCCAAAGTTGTCATAATATCTTAATATGCTTAAATTAGTATTAATTTATTTAATCTATTTTTAGCAAACAAATCTACAATTTGTAACTAAAATATAGAAGAACTAGAAGGTTGGGCCGCGCCCTGCGCGGCCAAAGAGAAACTTAGGGTGCAAATGGTTGTACTTTTAGAGGAATAATTTTTGGTGAAATTGTTGATTATGATGGATTCTTCTAAAATTACACCATTTGTTACTTTTTTATCATTTGGTTGAAAATAAGTAGGACCCACTTTTTTGGTGGAAAAATAAAGTGTTCTGCTCATTTTTGTTCCTCTACAAAAGAGTAGAGGAAAACTTTTACGCTATAAAATTTTAACTGCCATTTTTCCACTAATTATGATTCCTCCTAATTTTATTCCTCTAGTTCCACCTTTTTTTTTTATTGATCACCATTTGCACCCTTAAAGTGTATTTGTTTTAATAATTAAAAATTATAATTTAAAAATTATGTTACAAAAGTCTTACATGAATATATATATATATATATATATATATTTAAAAATCATTTTCAGTGAGTT
>OVAV01002713.1:0-10817 GCA_900406375.1 Iberis amara
TTCTTTGAGTAATGTTCCTCTATTTCCTCTTCCTAATGTCTACTTAAGAAAAAAGAATCAGTTATGTTTCCTGTTTAACCCATTTTGGTTCTCAAAAGCAGTAAGTATTCAAGTGACCATTAGGCAAAACAATGCTCCACTTAAATGATGATAATACCAAAGAAAAAGTTGAGAAGTGGACCTATCACTGAACATTTATGTTTCTCCATGGACCATTATCAACAAATTGACCAGTCTTTTGACTAGCTACCATACAAGCCAACAAACTTGCACAATCAAAAACTGAAACCACCAAGCCAATGGGAATCACAGTCGCCCCACTTTTTATGATTATTCAAGACAGAACATGATAAGGTTTTTTGCTTTATGAGTCAACATCAAAACACTAGATGTGTTTGTACGTATTTGGTTTATCAAGAGAATAGTTTTATCTTCTTTCAGTCACTGAACAGTAAAAAGTCTTTGTTGATAATGTCCAACAAAGATTCTTCTTGATCCACTTTTGGTTGCTTTGTATTCTTTTAAGCAATCAAAAACAGACAAGAGTGCAGATCAAGAGGTAAATATGGTGTAAAAAATAGTGGCATTGAGATTGAGAAGAATAGTTACTAGAAGTGGGACTATGCCTAGAATCAATCCTCACATTATATGCTAAATACTTAGAGCCCCTCAAATAAGCATCCAATACTCAAAAAACATGCTTTTAGTTTCATTCCAGTCAACAAGAATCCTAGACTTCAAGAAACTTAAGTAGAAACTTAAGAAGAAAAGGTCAATACATTCACCTAAACCTACACATCCATTGTCTTTGAATTGCTTATTTCCATCAAACTTCACACTTAAAATGTGCTATCAAAACTTAATCACAAGCTTATTAAATAGGAAATCCAGAGATGGCCAGAACAAACCATTGATATAAGTAGCTGCAAAGTAAATATCATTAAGCTTTTGAAGCTACAATCACTCTAATCAAAATCAAAATCAAAACTCATTAAGCTTTTGATGAATCACCTTCCTCTTCAAGTATTTTACCATCTTTTGGAACCAAGCATGGAATCCCATCTTTGATCTGGTGTGTTAGAAACAATAAGATTATAATTAAAGAGAAGTATCAAGTCTTATAGTGAATTATGAACATGAAGTGAAAGCTAGTAAGACAGTAGATTATGATTAAGAAGCAAAACCAAGTCTTAATCACTGAATCATGATCATTACAGTGAAAGCTAAAAGAAGAAACTGGCCGACCAATCACTATAGCATATGATTTATTCTATCAGTGAATCCTAAATCAACACCAAGAATCAATTCTTTTTTAACTTTGTTCAGTACAAAGCAACTGAAAAGTAACAAAGCATCTTTAATCTCTGATTTTAGATCAAAGATAAGAATAAAGCGTTTTAGGAATAATCAACTTCTCCAAAATCGGAAAATCAAATTGCTTGGATTGAAATCGAAGAGTTCCCAAAGCATAGAATCTGGATAGAAACTTACCGGAAAAAAGACACCGATAGTGTCGCTGACAAGTGAATTCGTCTTCTCGCAAAACCTATCAAATTGCTTTAACAATTTATCACTGATTGAATCTAGATACATACATTTTGAAGAAGATAAAATCTAACCTCAATGGTTGCTTGGAGAGAGGGCAAACCAGAATCTCGGAGAGAGTCTTATCGATTGCATTTCCGGCTTCTTTTAACAGTACTCTGCTAAATCTCACCATATTAGAGCTCCGGATTTTTCTTCGTTTCTCTGATCCCCGGCTGAATTGACCGGCGTTACGGAAAGAGCGATTTGTTTTGTTTTTCTTTGAGTAAACGCAAAACGCCGTTTTGGCCGGACTTCTAATTAATCTAAAAGTTTCCAAACATGCCCCTCGGCAATTATGATTTACAAATCGGACCTTCGATGTTTTATTGTTTAAAGAAGCTGTCAAATATATCCCTCTATTCTTGAGAGTTCTCGATTTCTTCCCCTCATTTCTTAAATTATCAGGATTCATCCAAAATTTGATATATAATTTTTGATCATGTCTATGGACATAGATAGCTTCGATAACCTATGTTAATTAGAGAAGCTTGCATTAATATACGGACTTTAATTAGTAGAATTAGAGAGAGTGGGATTGGATTCATACTTAGTTCAATTGCTCAATAATTTTGCTTCACAACCAAACCATCATTGTAACAATGTGTTAAAAAAACAATTGCAAACATAAATCAAAAATGATCCTACGTTCTTAAGAATACACTTTATAAATATGACAAAATTCAAAATTTCTGAAACAGCACAAACAATGCAGATTTAGACAACCTCTTCATCATCCAAAAGCAAACAGTCCTTTATTTTCTCCCTGAAAGTTAAGAATTTTTGTAATAAAAAGTGTCTGAAGAAGATCTATAAGAAGAAGCAATCATCAATTTATTCAGGACTTACCTTAGATAAGTTTGACTATGAATCTTTTGTTGTTTCACTTGAGAAATCATATGATGTGGTAAGAATGAACTGAATTGCTCAAGACATGATTCATCTTGTGGAAGTATTTGAAACCGACAACTCGAACAACAAACAGCATAAAGTACATCAGATTCTTGACTATCTTCAAAAGTATCTGAATTTGATGAATCTGATCTATTTACTGGACCATTGCAGATAGGACAGAAAGCTTCTGTAGTCATAGAGCCATCATATTTGAGATTAAACTTTTTAAGGCGTCTCTGGGTGGCTAAAGGAACATTAGAGTCGTCGGTTTCAGGAATCTTGTTGAAGTAAAATGGAGTAAGTTTTGCAGCTGTTCGTACAATTGTGCATTCCCTAGAAGGGTTTTCTTCCTGCACCACGACGCAGACCAATAAATCCGCAAAGTAAGAGCTAAATATGAATGCATTGGCTACACAAACATATGTAGAAGATAAAACATTATTTGAACCTGTAAGAGCGCGACAAACGTAGACACTAACTCATTGATGCCACACTGTGAACGAGAAGCTAACTCCATAGTCTTTAGCCTGCCCTGCCCAGAGAATATGTTAGATGTCACTTGACAAGTTCGATTATGGTTCACTATATCGATACAGTATAGATTTGGTAGTCAATGTACGAACCCATCCAAAAGACAGAGTCTAGTAATTTCCTGTCTAACACAATCTCGAAGTGGAAGCACAATGGGAACCTTCCATCTTGCATCAACATGTTGAATATCTGCTGATAGTGAATAACCTCGTCCCTGTTTCCAAAATTCGCAAATCAACTCACAAAAAAATCTCATAGAGCCTAGGCATGAAGTTCCCACTATACAATGCAATTTATAGAAAACCAAACCAAAGAAAAGACGAATCCAGTGACTCCAATCAGAGGTTACTAAGCAAGTAAGCAACGCACCTTGACAGTAGCCGAAAGAACATGGGATGCAATTCTCGACGTACATGAGCCTACCACTAATCTGTTGTATCCATTTTCAGATGCAACCTAAAAAAGCATTACCAAGTGACATCAAATTAAAGAAATTTATAGACCTAAAATCAATATAATACCCAAACCTTTTGCAAAGACAACATTTTGAGATGCAAAAGAAGGTCTTCTTTTCCAGTATCGTCAGACACAGAATCTAATAGCTTTATAAGCCTATCCCGTGCTTCAAGAGAGTCCGAACCAAAAACACTTTCAATTGGAACAACATGAAGATCCTTTGCAGGTGGAGACAAACTCCCCACAGTAGATCTAATCCACTCAATTGCATCAACCATTTCGGTAGAGAGATCAGGAAAAGCTGCACTTTCATCGACAAACGCAACACCAACACCAAATACAGGTAAAGATCTATCTCGACTCGCTTCAAAATTCTTCAAAGCCTTGATTTGCAACTCGTGCACAAACTGAAGAGCAACTCTAAAACCACACTTGCTACGATTAGAAAAACAATCAATTGTGTATATACGATAATAGAAGAAGAAGATGAGTAATACCTGGAAGCTGATCCACCAGAGAAAGCAACAAGAACGTTATCTGATGGAGTGATCATGGCGTGAGAAGTAACAGCGAGACGGAACTTCCCAAAGACATTGTTCCTGAAACAATCTGCACAGAATCTTCCATCGTCCGAGCCACCGTCCCCAAATGTCATAGGCTCATTGCATTTACACTTGACGCAGACACCCTCCTGAGCAACACGAGTATCTACTGCAACTTCCTCAATCTTGTTTCCATTTTCTTTCTCACGGTCATAGCAACCAGACTCACAGCCTGAAGAATTACAAGCCATGTCCCAATTCACAAGGTTTCTGAAAATTTACAGAGCCATTTTCAGAGATCAACGAGATTAGTATTCTAAACATTATCAATCAGTAGGAAATGATACTCCAATGGTAAATCGCTAACTCTAAAGCAAATACAATGAAAAAATGTGTGTATATTCAAAATTGAAACAAACACAGAAGCTAAAACCTAAAGCAACCGTAAATCAAACAAAGCATACAAAAGTAGAATTGAGATTCCTCATGTGAGCATCAAACATGCAAACAAGTGACTAATTACCAGTTTGAGAGAGTCGTTGTGATCTATACGAAGACGATGAAGAGGATGAGACAGTGTTTTATGAGCCAGCGATTTTGGTATAAGCGTTTGAAAAACAGAATCGAAGTCTACTAACTGAAATTAGGGTTTGTTAAAAAAATAAAAATAAAAATTGGAGAAGAAGATGATATGTGGTGATTTACAAGTCTACCCTTAACCTTTTAAGTATAGTATTTTGGCACGAGTTAATCGTATAAATTTACTATTTTCACTCTCAAGTCCACACTTTTCTGAGTTTCTCTACTAAGTATACATAATTATGAAATCTTTAATTATCGGACATTTCTTTTAAAACTGTGTTCTAAAATACGTTACGCTATTCGGGTTACGGTCCATCATATAGCGCCTGGACGTATACGTAGATATTTACGCAGAATATATATAAATAATTAAATATAAATATATAACATCCAAAATCTAAATTAAAATTAAGTATAAAATGATTATAAAAATAATATTAAATTTCAATAGAATATAAAAATAAAAGCTCTTCATTTCACTTTTCATATTCTTCTACTCCACCTACATCTAAAACTAAATCACCGTCAAATTCACAATCAACGTATTGTTCGTTTATTCGCTGTATAATCAATTGTACACTGAATTTTTTTATTATATTGTAAAAAACGGTATAGTAACCAAGTGAATAGTATACGATGATATTGATCCTATTTTAGAACAATTGCTTTTAGATCTCACTTAAAAGGAACTAAAGTGCCTAAAATTCTTAATGGGACCAATGCCCACCACTACCACTACACTACAAGAGGTTGGCGACGTTTTATTGATTCAAAGTCCAATAGGTAATCTAATCAGCAAATGTAATACTCCTATCTTTATAAAAGTAGAAGTAAGAATTAGTTGGTCTTATAGTATAACACAACACAACTGCTTTGAGAATCTCAAACTAATTTACATTCCAAATAAACAGTACTGTAAGTGGTACGAAGAAGAATCTAGTGTTATAATCAGAGAGACAAACACATAAAAAGCTGCTTTTGTATATTGAATATTTCAATGTTCCATGAATTGCGATGAAGGTGGGATTGTTTTTGTCTTCTCCATACCTGAAAATGTTATCAAGAGACGATTTTTTGTTAGACCTTCAAAAGATTTAAAATCAAAATCAAATGATTGGATTGATTAAGTAATTTTATATACCATAAGCTCCACGAATCTCAACTTCTCGTAGCTCTTGTACTAGAGCACAGCAACAACACATCAAATGAGATAGAAAATCATCAATGAATCCTCCCTGCCAAATAAAGAAAAAACATTATACACTAATCTCAACCATACAATATTATACCATGAGTGTCCCAAAATGGGTTTAAATTTTTCTGATCCGTGATACGTTGACCTAGGGCTGGGCATTTAAACCAAACTAAATTTAGTTCGGTTTGTTCGGTTTAATTCGGCGAGTTTTTTTATTTTAGTTTGGTTTTCGGGTCAGTTCGGCAACAATTTTTTTTTTACTAAATTAACCGAACCAACCGACGCGACCTTGCTAAAATTAAGAAAATAAACCGAAAAAAAACCCGAAAATTAACAAAAAAAATTTAACTGAAATTAAGATTCTCAAACCGAAAAAAACCGAATTTCAAAAATGAAAAACCGAACTTTTGTTCGGTTCAATTCGTCCGAAAAACCCAAAAACCGAAAAAACCGAACCGAAAAACCGAAGAAACCAAATGCCCACCCCTACGTTCACCCACAAAACCCACAGACAATATTTGAGGTTTACCATATCGTCCCGCGCACACTTTATCTATTCTTAAGAGTATGTAAAACTTCGCGCTGATTCAAGGGTGTTGTAGAAAATTGTACCTTGATGTTCAGTGTGTTCCGGAGTTTCCTCCTAATGCAACAAGTGTAACAGCAGCAAGAGAGTATCAAAGAATATGCCATTAGCTCATTACATGTTTCAGCTGAAGCTGGACCAGCAAAAAACAGTCAAAGACTTATCAGTTTTCACAAACAAATGCAATAAAAATCGACGGTTTTAGATATAACCCTTACAGATGTGCCTGTTAGTTGCTGCAGATGCGATCTTTGCCAATGTACCACACGGGAAAAATAATGTCTTCAAGCCTGCGGTTCCATCATTGAATCACTCACAACTTTACAGAGAACAAGGAAGTATGGAATGTGAACAAAAAGGGTTCTCATCGGAAACAAGAAGTGGAGACTTACAAAGAGAAGGTTCCGAGCAACAAGCAAGTAAGTCTGTATGCCATTCTTCTTCATGGTGCTCTAATGATGCTCTTCGTGAAAGCAAATCATGTCCTGATGAAACCGAAGAAGTGGATCTGCATAGAATAATTAGGCAATACAAACAAGTTGAATTATAGAAAGAACATGGAGTTTCCATCTTTTAAGTGAAACAAATCGAAGATTCTAACCTCGAAGCAGCACGACTATTGCTTTTCTTGGGAGAATCTCCGTCATACGAATAATCTGTCTTCATACTTGAGCTCCGCTCAGCTTTTTTCGAAGCTTTCTTCTTTGACAGCTCATTCTCAGAATCGGGATCAACAGCAGCAGCAGTTTGTGTAACACCGATTAGACGTTGAATGACTTCACACTGAGCCACATCATAAATCTCCTGCGAACGCTGAAGTTCAAGCTGCAGTTTCTCGTTTTCTGTTTTGAGAGCATCACAGAAACGCAAATTAGGATATGAACAAGAGAGAGTCTTCTTCAACACTGCTGCAGCTTCTCTAGTGGATTCTTGTTTCATAATAACATCTTGCACATGTCTATCTTCTTCATCAAGAGTATACTCGCGCTGATCACGGTCTATATATTCTAGCCTTTCCTGTATAATCAATCATCCACACAATCAAACAACCATTTTTTACTAAAAAGATCTCTAAGCACCAAAGCAAAGAACTTACCCTAACTCTAGCATTATCCACCAAAGTGATAAGTGGTATGATCTTAAGAAAACGATCAATCTCATCCTGAGCTTTCCTAAATTGATAAACAATGTTCCATCCCATAGCTAACAAGTAAAGATAGCTCCGGTCTCGACAACTGTTGACAAGAATGTAAGACCTTCTCAAAGCATCCTCAAGTCCTTCAAGAGGCTCTCTAGTCTCTGGATACTTCTTCAGCTCAGAGATCTTCAGTTGTTCAAGCAAATTCCCAATGAGTTTAACATGTTGAGCGAATTGGCGACAGTTCTTCTTGTGCATCCATGCAGTGTTTGCAGCTTTGACTATAAGTCCAATCAGCTTGACTGCATCTAAACCAGTTAGCTGCGCCACAGACGCAATCTCTCCGAGACCATCCCATGAATGAGACATTTTCTTCGATTCTTCTAAAATCAATCAGCTGAAGAGAAAGTTTAAACGATTCATCACTCACACAGAATCAGCTCAAAACTTGTAAATATAGAGATTGTTCGAAATCTTACCTTCACTAAGCTAATTTCTCGGGAAAATTATCAGAATCAGAGAGTTTGATTCAAGGTGTGCATTGTTGATCCATGCAAGTCCGAAGCTAGATCAGAGATTAACAGTTATAGATTCGAAAAATTCCAAGGAGAATTCAGTTGAGAAGTCGCGTCATGTGAGATAATAATCAGAGAGTGAAGCGAGACTTGACTAAAGAAGAAGCAGTTTCTTCGACTGCGACAACAAAAGAGAAAAAGAAAAAGTTCATAAGATACCAATCAAAGAGATTCTCCAGGTCTATAGGCTTTTCAACGTCAAAGATCTTCAATAAAAATAAAAAAAATCCCTAAAAGACGGTTTCTCTTTTGAACACTTGAAGCTGACGAAAGCTAAAGAGGAAAACAAAAATCGCCGACGAACAAAATCCTCCGCCGAAAATCAAATCAAATGGAAAATCAAAAGAGATAGAGAGAGGAAACATCAATATTGGAACTCTCATATGAATGATACATTGAAAAGGTAACCGATATACTTTTTTCTCTTCACGGTTTTCTATAAAATAAAATAAAGAATTCAAATGTTTAGAATACTGATTGAAGAAGAAGAAGAGTGAAGACTGAGAATTACAGGAAAATGCATTGCAAAATCACCTGGAGATTTCTTCTTCGTCGTCGTCTTCAAATGAGAGAAGATTCTCTGTATCAAGAGATTATCCAGAGATGAGTCATTTTTGAGGAGACGGTTTGTTTTTGTCGACTTTAGCTTTTTTTTCACCGCACCTTCAGTTGCCACTCGTCGGAAGTGAAGAGAGCTCATCCTGCATATTTACCCATAGGCCCTACTCAACTTTCCGAATTTGCCAATATGCCCCACTGTTTTCTGAGTTTTTATTTTATTGTTTAATCACTGTTTTTTTTTCCTCTCAACAAAAATTAAAATTTTAAAGAGATCTTACAATAATAGAAGATACAACTACTTTTACTAAAGATGATTAATAGAAATTTGATTCGTCTTAAATGCGAGAGTGAAATGATGTCGATCTCTTAAAGCAAGATAAGATTGGAACATACCATATTTTTGAGACGTTTTTAGCAATGGATCGAGCAGTGGAATTGGATGTAAGAGAAGCTGAGAAGAAAGAACATGAAGAAAAGGATGTGATTACAGTGGAGATATTTTGAAATAGGCTTTGATATTTTGGTCAATTTGATGGATGATTAAAGGCTTCAAACGCGCTCCCGAAATCGGATCAGACTTCTACTGCTCTCAAACGAAGGTCGGACATACTTGTTAGGGCCCAGAGAATGCAACGAAATTCCGCTTCGAAATTGTTAGGAGAAGGTAGNTGGATATAATCACTGTTAAATCGATAAAAATGAATTTTAACCAAATTTTATATAGTCCAAATTAGCAAGTTATAAATAGCCACATATTCAATTAGTTCAAATTCCAATATGATGACAATTGTAATTAATCAAATTCTACGAAAAAAATAGTATAAATAATTAGTAGTATATCACTTATATCTCTTCGTAATTGTGTACTTAAAACAGTTAATTCTCTTTTATATGTTGAAATTATCAAATTCACACGCAAATTTTGCACGTTTTATATAATAAATAAAGATAAATTATTGTTAACATTTGGTTTATAACATATCGATTTAATAATCTAATAATTAGATTTTACATTATCGTAAGCGTAAGCGTAAATATTCAATTTTGAATTAAATTGTGTAATTTACCTCATGGGGGTGAATTTATGAATGTCCAAGACTAAAGTCTTTTACCCAAGTTTGATTTTTGTTTTTGTAATACAAAGTCATCTACTTTCACTTAAATAGTTTCACAAATTATAATTGTATTTATTTACTTTTATGTAAAAACAAAAGATATTTTCACAATTTTTGTTTTTTTCCAACTATTTTTCACAATTTTTGTTTTTATTTTCAACTATTTTTCACAATTTATAACTTTGGTTTGTCGTGATATATAACATGTATGTGTGTGTGTTTTATTTGTAACATATTTATAAGAAGTCGGCAAGATTGCATGTGTGGGAAGGGTGGACATTTGTGGTGGTGGCCTTAATGGAATGTGACTCCTACGCCCTCTACTTTTGGGAGAGTGCCTATAATTCTAACCATTTATTTCTTCCAAAAAGTATATTAGTTTCATAGCACAAACTATTAATATATATTGGGTTTATATCAAGTGTTATTAATTATTCATCTAATATGAGTAATCTTTGAAAAGAGATTATGTTTAGATGTTATATAATTTGATCTTACATCTTAATATATATATAATTAAATAGTCGTGGTCTAACGATTATCACACTCGAGTAAAAGTCGTTTTATTGGTTCGAGAAAAAGATCGATTTTTTTAAGTATGGAATTGCGAAATTATTTTTTTTAGCTAGTTTCGAACTTAAGCCTTCAATTTTTTATGATTATCAAAAGATATATATATATATATATATATATATTGGGTTACATGGGTAACTATATTCTTTAACACAATTTTGAAACGAATTAACATGAACCAGTTTATCTTATTTCCATTGTTCCGTATATAGTAAAACATTTATAAGTCAATAACATCATAACTACATTAATTTACTACAAATACTAATTTGTAATAAATATTCATTTTTTTAAAAAAATTTGCATCAGACATTCAAATGCATCAAGTAAAATATATTTCATATGTTTCAAAAAGATTGTAGTTTTAGAGAAAAAAATTTGTTTCAAAAAAAATTGCTGTTCACATTTATCCACACAAAAAAAAACAATTACACTTTTTGTTTATAACTTTTAATATTTTGCAATTTTTTGTAGAATGATTAACT
>OVAV01002714.1:0-10814 GCA_900406375.1 Iberis amara
TCCAAGGTGTGGTGGCGTCGATGGTTACTTTCGAAGTCTAGTTTGGAGTCGGACCACCAGTGTAGCTGTCGCCGGGCCTTCTCGGCCTACGGTTCCGACCATTTCATCTGATCCCTCCTCAGTATCGGCTCTTTTGCTTCCTTCCTTGATGTTTGTTCTAGAGTTTTTTCGCCGGGTTTTCACTACCCTCTTTGGTGGCCACGGTGGCTCTCCCCTACTCGGCTTGGGACTCCTCCATTTAGCCTCTGTAAGTTTTCTAGCGGGTCTGTCTTGCTTCAGATCTGTTAGTGTTGGTTGGAGGGTGTTTGTCTTTTTGTTTGGTTCAAGCCTATGGATCTTGTGTTGAAGTCTCGCTTGTTCTTTTATGTCTTGATTGCATTTTTAGAAGTAGGGGCTGGTTTGTGTGTNGGTGTTGGTTGGAGGGTGTTTGTCTTTTTGTTTGGTTCAAGCCTATGGATCTTGTGTTGAAGTCTCGCTTGTTCTTCTGTGTCTTGATTGCATTTTTAGAAGTAGGGGCTGGTTTGTGTGTCGCTTGTTTCCTTGGCTCAGACTGGTCTCGGTTGCTCGATGTTAAGGTTTGAGTGCTCCTGCTTTGTAACTGGTTGTGTAGTTCTGGTCTCCTCTGCAGTTTTGATCATTGGTCGTTATCTTAAGGTTTCGCCATATGCTGTTTGACGTCTCCGCTCCTTGTCTCTATGTTTCAAGTGTGATCGACACCTATTCATTTACAAGGCTGTCTTTGGCATTTTTCGGTCTACTCGTTATGAGTTTTGATTTTGTCATCCCCGGACTTTCTTTGGTTTTCTCATGTCGTCTAGGAGCCTTTGTCCAGAATAAGTGCCTCTGCATTTCTTCACCTTTGAGGTAGAATTATTCGCTCTAGGAGGAAGTTTGTTCTTGGTCGTTTCCTTTTGGCCTTCTCCTGGAGCTATCAGTCGGTTTTGAAGTGGGTTTCCTCAACTTTTCTGCAATTTGTAGCTCTCTGTTCTAGCACTTTTGTGGATCGCTCTCTCATCCGGTCTTTCCTCTATTTTTCTCTTTTTTTCTTTTCTTCGTATTATTCTATGTGTCTTAATTTTGGCTCACATATATCGAGTTATTGTCTCATGAAATTTCGAGCTTTTACAGTAGAGATTGGCGGACTGTGTGACTTCCCATTTTTGTAATTTTCATCGGTTAATATTAATATAAAAAACAACAGAAGAAATAAAAATAAAAATGTGATTTAAAGAAACCATTAAATTAAAAAAGAACATAATATGAAATACTTTTCTAACCTAGTTTTCTTCCCTTCATGCTTCCCTCGATATCCACCGCGTCCTTTGTTTCATAACCATAGACCTATTTCTATTTTCTCTTGCATGTTTTGATCTATGATACTGTTATCTTCTGCATAAACCCATTTCTCTTTTTTGCAACCTGATCTCAAGGAAATATTCATATTTTGTAATCGAGAGAAACATTTCCCCTCTTTACCCAAATCATCTTCCGTTGAACCCTAATTGCTCATTCACTTCTTCTGGTTGTGGTTTAATGGAAGGAAATGGAAGGGTATTCCGATTCCACGAAAATCGTCCTCAAAAACTGAGTTGCTACAAGAAAGTAGGACGATTTTCGTAGAATTGATTTGAGCTAGGAGGAGGTTATTAAGGTCTACCTCAAGACTATTTCTCCATGTTGTTCCTTCTTCTTGGCCCTTAGTAAAAATATTGTAGTTGTCTACTTCTTTGACCGATTAACAGTAGTTGTTCCCAAAAACCTGAAATATATGTGAATTTCTTTGCAGGTCTGGCCGATCTCTAATGAAAAGGAGGAGTGACGACAAACATCAAAGATGAACTAAACCGATAATTCATTCTCAAAATGATGTGTGCGTGTGGTAGTGAATTCATATGGAGTTTGATTCTGTTATTAATCATCTCATCGTAAAATTCATTTCATTTTCTTACATAAGCATTTGTGTCATGTAGGTACGCACTTGGGATTACTACAGCCACCAAAAATATTCTTCGATGAATGACTTAGATAAGACACTCGACACTCGACGATGCTCACCTACAAATGGATCATGATGTGAGTTCTTCTTTCTTCTTGTTATAAAGGTACTAGCTTTGCACTAGTCATATTGATGCAGCGTAGATTCAAGATAAACATGATTTATTTGTATATTTTTATTATATTACTATTTAGATAATATTCTTATTTCTGTTTGGATTATCTTTAGTATTTATCCTATTTCTATTGGGATTATCTTTAGATTTTTTAAATAATTATTAGAGTTTCATGTTTTCTTATAAATAGATTTTTAGGTCCATTGTATTATGAAGACTTTGATGATTTAATAAAACAACGTTTGTTCATAAAAAGTTTTTATAACAACTGTGAAGAGTATTTACAAACTCTAAAGAGGTTTATTTATAAACCACTGTGAAGACTATTCACAAGCTCTAGTTTTTCGGGTATTCTCGGATATAGCTTTCGCTCCATCATTTGCTATTAGAGAAAAACGATCCTTCCGATGGAATCTTTTTTGAGGGATCCTATCTTGTTTCAACATGAGCTTGAAAAAATTTTGAACAAATTTCAACAAGATTTATCTGAAAAACTTGAAAGATGTCTCGATGATTTCTTCAGATCGGTAGAAGCAAACCTTTGTGCTTTGATCCCACCAGTCCGAGATGATCCAAGAGTCAATGAACTCATCGAAGAGTCTATCAATGAAGTTTCTGAATATGACACTACGAGTATCGATGATGTTTTGGAGGAAAACATTTTTAATAATCTGACGTGTACAATATCTTAGCGTCAAAAGAAAAATGGAATTTTCTTGCAGAATTCGCTACGTGCAGAACTCGTGTAGTGTAGGGTTTTTGAAGAATCACTGAAGAATCAGACTTGTGCGAAATCGGTGCATAATCAGCTGCGTGCAAATGTATTATATGTTTATCTTTTATTAGGAACACTATTGAAGAATCGAGGGCAAATCTTTTTTGTCCGGCGAGACCTGATGCATCGTAGATTCAAGATAAACATGATTTATTTGTATTTTTATTATACTACTATTTAGATAATATTCTTATTTCTGTTAGGATTATCTATAGTATTTATCCTATTTATATTGAGATTATCTTTAGGATTACTCGCACTTCTGCATAGTTTCACAAGCTTACTGTATATTTTTTTTGCCAATTGTTGTGTGGCTGAAATGGCGAAGGCACCATAATCCTCTTTTTCCAATACATAATTAGGTGGAGCTCTTAGATTGTTTTTTTGCAAATTTTGACAATGAGGGAAAGTGGGTGTAAGTCCCTCTGAAATTCCCTGAAACCCATAAATTTGGTGCAAACGTGAGTGTAAGTAGGTTTAAGTATATGTGTATGCTTAGATTTCATTTGTTCACGTGTGTTATCTTGTTATAATCATTTGCAGTATTGCATGCTTGTGTGTGTGCGCGCTTTAGTCTCACAAGCATTTGCAGAATTACGTGGAAGAAAATCTATCTTAATCTTGTGTAAATGTGGATTAAATTTTTGGAACATATGAGATATCTTATATCACCAGAAGCTATTGGTTATGTCCCTAAATTTTCTTTCATCACAAGTTGATTGAGTAATGTTTCCTTGGTAGGTAATCAGTGACATATACTTGTATAGATAACTAGCATTATTTCAAGCATTAACAAGTGCATGGTCCTTAAAGCAAAATGAAGAGCTAAAGCTTGCAGAGGTTTGTTGCTTCAAGTGCTTTCTTATATTGAGTTGTCCATCTTTTGGCTTTAATTTGACCATGTTTTAGTACAGTACAATTGAAACTATGTGGCTCACTCTTCTCTCACCTCTTCAATATGATACGCGTATGAATATTGGTTTGTTTTCTTCCTTTTTCTCAAGTGTAAGTTAGATCAATATGAGGCAATAAATGATGTATGCTGTTGGTTATGTTTCTACTGTTAAATTGGATAAAAGTAGGGGAAATTAACTATGGTGCCATAAATACTCAGTTAATTAACACAAATACCATAAGGTCCATAGTTTATGGATCATACCATATTAGTACATGTTCAAAGACAAATCTACCCTCATCTCACTCTCTAAATCTTTGGTTTCTATTTGATTTTCAGAATTTTTAAAAATTTTTTATAAAGATAGCTCATGTAAACTCTCTTCACTTTTCCCAACTCTAATCTCCTCCCTCCACTCTCCACTCTCCATTTCTTCTCTCTCCATCAATTTTCATCATCTATATTACCGTTTCATCTTCATTTTTCTCTGGTTCTTCTTTCTCCCTCTAGATTTCTTCATTATTTGCAAAAATGATAGCCTCCACGATAGTGGACAACACGAGTGCGATGGCGTACATGACGAGTGCGATGACAGTGGACAACAATTGAGTGACAACACTGTGATGCGAGATCGAGTGGACAACAAACACTTGGACATGGTGGACACGAACTTGTGGTGGTTGATGGACAACAAAATTCGGGGTAAGAAGGAAAACAATTGAGTGGACAACAATGTGATGTGAGATCAGGTGGACAACAAACAGGTGGACATGAACTTGAGTTGGCTGATGAACCACAATACAAGTTTAAAGGACTCAAAGGTATAACCATGAACAAAAATAAATAACCTGTCTATCAGCAGAACTATAGAACAAGTTTTAAGGACTAAAAAGTATAACCATGGACAAAAATAAATTACATGTCTATCAGACCACATAACAAGTTTCAAGCACTGAAAGATATAACCATGGACAAAAATAAATAACATGTCTAACAGCAGAATTAAGGGCACATCACTTCATGTCTCTTAAATGACATCACTTCATGTGTCTTAAAGCCAAACATTTTGTTTTTCGCGCCATAACTAGGGAAAAAGATCTCAGGGGCGCGCTGATAATCAGCCGACTGTCACAATACCACATCATTTTGGAATTTAAAGAAACAAGTGGTCTTTATGGCATTTCAAAAAACTTTTCCACGAATTATGGCATTTTCAGAAAATGTCCCATAAAAGTATAAGTATGGGTTTCTTTTTTTGTAGGGTTAGGTTAATAAGTTTAAGTACGAGTATATCGCTTTCGCCGATTCTCTTGTCTTCCATTGAATGGGAAACAACTCTTGCTGGGGAACATGCAAGTCTTTAGTGGTCTTGTCCAAGAAAGATAAAAACGATGAAATCTTACATCTTTTCTCTGTTTTCGATTATTATCCATTTCCTAATTGTCAAGAGAAATGATCAATCTCTTCCTGCATCTATATGTTTATCTTTTTGGAGAAACAGAAGAAAAAAACCATGTAGCAAAAGATGTTAAAATCACACAAAATAACAAGATTTTTTGTCATCATTTACCACAAGATTTAAATCACACTGCATTTTAACAACATCTCGTTAAATACATCTAAATCCACATAAATCCCACTAATTCCATATAAATCCCACTAATTTTATAAATCAACCAAATATTTTAAAATCCTAAATCCAATACACCTCCATAAATATTTAGACCAATTCTATTATGCACATCATTTGTTATCAAAACTTATCTAGAGATCACACTGTATAGTTGTGAAAAGTATAATACTTTGACTGTCAAATGTAGGGTTGGGCAAAACTACCAAACCGACTTAGCCGAACGAAACTGAACCAAGTTAGGTAGAGAAAACCGATCAACAAAATATATTTACAATTTTGGTCCTCGGTTCGGTTCGGTTTGGTTCGGCAGCAAGTAACCGATTGGTTTAACCTAAACCGATGAAATCTTTGTTTCTTTATGAATCTCGCTGTTTATTGTTGTCGACTATGAGTTTTACGATTTCTTCCAATTTTCAAAAAAATTTGATTGAGTTCATTGATCTATTGTTTATTTTGTGAGCCGAGAACTCACGAGCTAAGGACTGAATCTTTGTGACAAATCTTTGAGCTTGCTTGGTTCATTCACTCTATCTAGGTTTGAAATTACTCTATTATCTTTTGTTGATCTCGCTAAATTCTTTTTATCATTCATACTACTTCTTGTTCATACAAATATATGTGGTTTTATGTATTTTTTCTTGAGAAAAGCTATCCTCTTTGTGGTCCTTCACTGATGAGAAAAGCCATTGTCTTTGTGGGTTGGAACCACAAGGATTTCGTAGGTGAAATCACTTAATTCGAATCAGATTTCATCTATTAGTTTAGTGTCCATAGTAAGTCTCAGAATTCAAGAATTAGAACCACAAGGATCTAGTGTTTTAGCAATTAGGTGACGGTAGAGGGTACTCGACGTCAAACTCGGGTGCCATGAATACGTTGTATTGGGAGGAAGAGATAGTATATGTTGGGGTCAAAAACGGTCAAGACAAAATTGATGTCTAAAAGCTTTCACGGAAATGTTAATCACTCAATCCGAACATCAAACCGCACTAGTCGTATCATCCCGATCAACGGAAGAAACCAACCGAGCCGCGAAATACGAAAGATCTTGACAAATATGTTTCGGAACAACAAAAAAGCAACCACGATCTTCAGAGAAACGTTTTGGTTCCGAGTCTATTCGTTTACGGACAAGCAGAGCGACACACGTTCCGCTCGCCCTTGAGCGAGCACACCATGTCTCGGACAAGTTGTCACTCACTTCGTATCGTTTCGAGTTTCGGTTGGAATTCTACGATAAAAACCGTAAAACTCATTCCTTTCGTATAAATTCCGAATAAATCTTATAAACAGTAACATTTAACTTGAACATCGAAGTTATGTTATCTATACGATTCTCATTAAGTTTTACGAAAGAATCGTAAAGTTCCCTCGTATTAAATTTAATCACGTAATACGATAATGGTTAGTCTAAAATATTAAGGATTATCTCAGCTATGCGATTAATTTTATCATTCCTTAGAATAGTCGAAAAGATGTATTCTTTTGATCAGTTGTATGAACAATAATGGCTAACTTAGACGCCAATGTTATCTCACCAATACGATTGACATTGTTACTTTGCGGAACAAACATCATATTATCGTACGAGAGACCGATTCTTCGACAGGAATCGTAAAAAATAGTCTAAACCGCAAAACGGTCCAAAGAGGACTAAAATGCGAACAACGGCCCACTTACAATTTCAGACGAGAATTCGGTCCGAGAACGATGACGGTCATAACTTGTTCCGCAAGACGTAAAAATGGAAAAAATCTTCAAAGGAATATTTTCGCGGAAGAATAAGCTCGTAAAGGGAAATTTCCACGGAAGGATGAACACGAATCGGAGGCGAAAAAGGAAAGCGGACCGACCTTGGAAGTCTATATAAAAGAGATGAGGAGGAAGGGCACAAGGGACGTTTCTTCTCTCTGCAATAAAAAAACTTAGAGCATTAGGTTTATTTTTTCAATTTGTTAGCGAGCTGCGACTCAATTAGGTTTACTAGTCTTAGGTTATTCGTACTAAGAAACTCGCCAACAGCTCACATAGCCAAGGCTTATCACCTGTTGTAAAACGCTCCTACAGAGATTCGAAATAAGATTTCTTTTGCTCTCTTTGTACTTATAATTTCGTATCTTTATTACTTATTGTCGTGTTCTGATCTCGTAAATGTTTGGCTCACACAAATCCGGGACCTCAGGGAAATTTGGGTTCTTGACTTTCCTTAAATAACGGAAATTGACCGTGAAAATTTTCGGTTCCCACAGTATGACTTTAATTATAAACTAAATGTTATATTTGAATCAAAGAACTCGATCTAATTTTAAATTTTATCTTTTCAACACTATCGTCGGTATGGTGTGCGAGTGATCTGCGTTGTTGTTATTAATGAGCGACACATCAAAAAGAAGACCGAACAATTCAAGATTCGGATGCTCGCAATTTGGCCGAGATGTCTCGTAAACGTCTCGAAGATATCAGGTCTACTAAGGAGACTCTGGCCGATGAGGACGTCCCGATTGAGACGTAGTATGACATCGTTACCGTGGTACGTGTAATTCAATTTAAAAATTACTTTAATATTGAATAATGTTGCATTGTATATACAAACACTTCAAAAAAAAAAAAAAATTTCCGATGAAGAAGAAATTAAAGGGACACATATTTGGGTTCGGGAACATCGCCTGCAACTACCTACCCGGGACCTGACCAACGAGGGACCCTTATAGAGAGGAGGAGATGAGGCGAAAGGATGCGGAACTCGCCGACCTCCAGAGGAATGTTCAAGTGATGGAAGCCGAGAATGCCCATCGAGATGCGCGAATGGATGGAGTAGATGCAACGACGGTCTGGAGATTAGACGTTTAATTTTATAATTTAAATGATATTTAAGGATTTTTTATTTTGTGTATTTATGAATATTAGAATTTCATTTTAATTTTATGAATTTTATTCAAGTGTTTAATTTTTAATCAATTATTTAATTTAATAAATATATCTAATTTTTTATTTAATTATCTTCATGTCCATGATAAATCCAGAGAAAATTTTATAACGGATAATTAGTGACGGATTATCAACTGAATTATTAATGACGATTCATATTTTTCGATAATCCGTCAATAAATATCTGTCAGAATTCCGTCATTAATTTTTGATGAATTTTTGACAAATATTTATTACCGACATTCTAGAATCGACGGATTGAATCCATCAAACGTACATTTCTTATGTATACATTAAAATGCATTAAAAATATTTTTAATGTGTTTTGCATCAAAACATAATAAATCAAAGGAAAGTGATCTGAAAATTATATTGTTTTTTTGTGTGGTTTTTCTTAAACGACAACCACTCAACATTAAGGTTTTTAATACATGTTTGTTATACGTAAAACATACTATAAATATAAATTTACTTCTACAACATATTCTTATTAATGAATTAATCGTTTTCTAATAAATCACTTTGACAATAGTTGTACTTAGTTGTACAAACATACGAGGGTTCTTGTTTTTAGTCGTACCGTAATAAATATCAATATTACCAAGTTGTTCAAATGGCATACAAAAAATGTTGATAGTAATACAAATATAGAAGTTAGTATTTTTTTTGTTCACAAGAAGTTAGTATTACTAAGTTGTACAAAATAAAAAGCTTAAAAAGAATACACATTCAAGTTCAGATTAAGGCTCACTATTTGGGTTGTTTAGAAACCACTTTCCCAAACCTTCTACTGCTACCTTTTTCTTCCTTGTTTTGTGATGTTTCTCTTCAACTTATGGAAACTTGCTTTGTTTGGGGTTTCATTTTTTTATGTAATCTGGAGGAAATACATGCAGTTTTTGTATCTCAGCTAGAATGTGCCAATCAGACTTATTCGAGACTCAATAAGTGGTCCTGTAATATGCCAATGTCCATTGTTCCACCCAATAAACATCAACCACAAATCTGCTACATGGATATCTCGATCTCTATCTTAACGCTTCATTAAATTAATCGAAGCGATTATTCATGTCCATAAGGATACTTGTGTATCTAAAAAAACTTGAAACTACAACATTTTGCTGCCAAATTCACCAAATAAGGCATGGAATCACTTCCACAAACACAGTAATCTAGCTCGAAAGTATGCAACACGGGTAAGACCAACACTCGTGCACATCCAACATCCATTACTTGCTCCACAACAAGAACCAATTTAACATTTGCCGGGTAACCAGCTGAGTCATTCCTATGTTTAATAAACAATTGAGACCGTTTCTGAATAAGTGAGTCAATCATGTGTGTTATGGAGTTTGGGTTGTTAAAAACGGTATTCATGTATTTTGATGAATTCGTGGTTTCTAAGTTATAGGTTTATCATGTGAATCATTACCTAGCCCATTTTTCCACCTCAACACTGTCATCCAGATATACAATAGTTGAAGGATATATGCTCCTGAAATCAGCATAAAAATGTGGAACTCTGTTTCAAAATATATCTTCCTTCACTCTCTGAATCTCTCAACAACTAACTCCTTGTTGGCATTAGGAACTTAACTTATCTCAATTTTGGAAATGCTATAGGCAATACACATGTTTAATGTTAGGATACACCTCAAATATCACCTAGATGAGGCTCAGGTTTTTGTCTATGGTAAACACTAGCTACATCATCACTTGAAAGAAAATCCCAATAATTCGGACCAACTAAACTATTTTTACCAACTCTAAAAAGTTTCTCATCTCACTACTCTACATCCAAATCTTTAATTACCTCCACATTGAAACAACTTCTACATTATCGTATATCAAAAGACGTAAGATACACATACACATCCTCATCATCTAAAATGTTTTATGATCTTGGGGGTTTGATTATCAATGGAATGTACACCATACTTTCATCTACCCTAATCTTTCTGCATATCCTTTCTCTTAATATAGAGTAAATTATCTACTCAATAGAAGTCTTAAACGCTAAACTATCGATGTGACCTCCGAAATTCCATATATCCTCTTTTCCAGTCTTTGAATAACTTCCTCCATAATCAAGATGTATGTTTAAGTTGTTTCTCATTGTATCCTAGAATAAAAAAGTTAACTATTAATTCGCAAGAATAAAAAAAGAACCAGCTCTACTAGTTTTACATTTTTATGGATAACAATTTTCCCTATTATTACAAAGTGTTACCGAGTTCTACATAGTTTTTCACTTTTATCTTTACCTAGTTATATATTACCATTTCTACTTAGTTATACATTCTCACTCAATATTATTATTTCTACCCAGTTATACCTTCTTAATTAGTATTACAAGTTCAACCATATGTATTTGATACTCAATACTACTAGTTTTACCAAGTCATACCTTCTCCCTAAGTATTACCATTACTAACCAGGTATACTTTCTTTCGCAGTACTGATAGTTCTACC
>OVAV01002715.1:0-10814 GCA_900406375.1 Iberis amara
TATTTTTGTCAAATTATAATAATTTATGAATCACAACGGATCAGTCTAATAACCCAAATTCCATAAAAATAGAAGAAAATGCATTCGCATAGCAAGTGGATAAGTTTGATCTCTTATCTGATAACAAGACAACAAAGATGACACAAATATTAGATCACTTGATCTTTGTTAACCCGATAAATTAATAGTTTGATAAATCAATACATTTTTATCCCAAATTTCATGATCAACTAAATTAACATATTTATAATTTAGTTTTTTTTATAAAGATATATTTATAATTTAGTTTCTCTCTAAATTAATAGAATATCATGGTTCTCACAATACTAGTTTTTTTTCTTTGTTTTTTCGATAAAGATTCTCACAATACTAATTAATAGAAGTTTTATTGTATTTTTTTAATGGCTCAAATTTAGTGAGGAAACTGTTAAGAGAAGGTTCAAGATTAAATTTGAAATGTAAAATTTTTTTTCACCATTCGAATTCAAATCCATGCCTTTGACGGAAAATATTTGTTATAATCGCATCCACAAATTGTTCGATATCATAAAATTTGTTTTTAAAAAAAAAAATTCAAAGTATATGCAAGACTAATTGTCAATAGTTAGTTATATAAGTGATCAAATACTTTCTTTTTGACATCGCTACTATTAGAATTTTTAAAAAGTAGAATAAAAATGGGTTTATTTAAAGAGAGACCGTTGGGTATATCATCTTAATTATAAACTTAAATCATCCATACCAATCTACAGAACTAGTGCTTGATACAGAGGAACAATTGATCTCAATAAAAAAGGTGGGACCTTTTAAGTAATATTAAAATGCACATATACAATATATAGATGTAGTTGTATATGTATATATAGCATAATAACAAGTTTGGGTATGCAACTATTCATAGAGGTGTATAGGGAGAGGTCTTTTCTTATAGCAAAACATCTATTACTCTTTAGCAGAGTTCATTACAGAACACAGAGCTTTCTACATCAGATAAACTAATTAGACAGACTGTTTCAGTTTCTTTCCTTTTTAAGAAGTTTTTTCTTACTCTGTTTCATTTTCTTTCCCTTTTGGGTTTGATCTTTTTTAAGGCAGTGACCTTTCAGTTTACTGTGTCTTCATCTATTTGTTCTCTTCTTCGTTTTATGTGCGGCCGTTATCATACTAAGGTTTGTTTTTAATTTTTCTGCTTAAACATGAGATCCATGGTTTTTTTTTTTATTTTAAATTTTGCTCTGTTTCTAAGTATGTATGTATGATTGTTTTCAGGGTTGTGTTTGATCCGATGGAAGGATTAGAATCTGTTTACGCTCAAGCTATGTATGGAATGACTAGAGAGAGTAAAATCATGGAGGATCAAGGATCAGATTTGATCTGGGGAAGAAATGAGCTAATTCCTTCTTCTTCTTCTTCTCACCAAGTCTTTAATCCAACTTTTAATAGCTGTTTCATGTCTGATCTTGAAGTCATAAATGAGATTCAACAGAAACAAGATGTTAGAAACAGAGCAACTTCGATAGATCCATCATCACTGGATTGGACGACGAACAGCAACAACACTTCGACAGAAGACGATGAAGGAATATCTGTGCTTTTCTCAGATTGTCAGACTCTTTGGAGCTTTGGTGGAGTTTCATCTGCAGAATCTGAGAACAGAGAGATTCCTATTGAGACTAAAACAACAACAACGAATCCTAAGTCTTTGAAGAGAAACAGAGGAGAAGACGAGATAGGAAGTCAATTCCGTCTTGTTCATCCTCAAGATGAATTGAACAAAGGAGATTTCAAGCTCATATACGATGAGAATCAATCGAAATCGAAGAAACTAAGAAAAGAGAAAGAAAGAGGAGGTTCTTCAAACATCAGTTTCAAACATTCGACTTCTTTGTCTGATAATATCGAGCCTGATGCTGAAGCGATTGCGCAGATGAAAGAAATGATATACAGAGCAGCTGCGTTTAGACCGGTGAATCTAGGGTTAGAGATTGTGGAGAAGCCTAAAAGAAAGAACGTAAAGATATCAACGGATCCTCAAACAGTTGCAGCGAGGCAGAGGAGAGAGAGGATAAGTGAAAAGATTAGGGTTTTGCAGACATTGGTTCCAGGTGGAACAAAGATGGATACTGCTTCAATGCTTGATGAAGCTGCTAATTATCTTAAGTTCCTTAGAGCGCAAGTCAAAGCCTTGGAAAACTTGAGACCTAATCTTGACCCTACTAATCTCTCTTTCTCCTCTGCTTCTTCGTTTCCTTTATTTCACCCATCTTTTCTTCCTTTTTAAAACACTTACATAAACTTTTTGGGTTCATCATTATCATCATCAGAATCATCATCATCAGAATCATGGTGTTATGATCGTTTTAGCAGTTCTCAAGAAAGGGCAATACTGTGAGAAGGGTGGTGTGTGTCGGGCAGTGTCATTTCCACTTTCAAGTCTTTGTTTTGCATTTCTTTTTAGATAAAGTTTTTTTTTTTCTTTGGGGTAGAATATGTGGAATTTCGAGGTTGAAAATGTGAAAAACAGAGCCATAAGAAGTTCATTCTTGTCTCTGCAACAGTTTCACCCTTTTACTATTTTATTAGATAAGATATAATTGCAATTATGAAACGATGATTAATAGTAAAAGTGTTTAGAAAGTGCCTCACTTAAATTTTTTTCAGACTTCATTATTTTTAGTTAGGTTAACTTCGGAGAACTCTTTTCAATCAAAACTGTATTGTGAATGTTGAAGGCGTGCGCCTTGAGAATATAACTCCACCTGATTCAAAACACTCTCAAATGCTCACCACATGCTTCTCTCTCCATCTTTTTATTCTTCTTTTTTGTCTTTTTGTTTTTGTCTTATTTCCTCCTCCAAATCTCCTTAATTAGACACCATCTTGCCTTGTTTAATACTACTACTTTATATTTTTGTTCTTTTGAAGGAATTGTTCTACCTGTCTTGGGTTAATATTTATATTTTCTTATGTTTTCAAAAGCATTCTTAGTCCAACACTTCAACAAAGTTCAATGATATCTAAGTATCTTCAGTGACAATATATTTACTATAACTGATCACTAAGGTTACTTAGATAGATACTAAAATTTAGAGAAGACAACCTTGAAAATTATAGATTTCATAAGACTAAGGTCAATTAGATAGATAACCAACATATGAGAGTAAATAACAAAAAGGGTATACATATATATATATTTGAAACTTTATGCGTGATTGGGTGTTATTTCTATAAATAACATGATATAATGTTAATTAGTTCGTTGTTGAGCTAATATGTTATTTACTATTTATTAAATGATAAGTTTTTTAAATGAGAAACATTTTGTTTGTAATGATATGCCAATAAACTTTTTTTTTTTCTGTGAATTCTATCATTTACTTCAAATTTTCAAAAGTCATAGAGTACATTAGAAAACACACAAAATCTATTACAAAGATTTTTCTCATCTTTTTCACGATTTTTCTCATCTAAATCTNTACTAATTTCATTCATATTTCTTCTTTATTTAGAAAATATTTATTATGATTTAAGATATAATGTAAAATATATTGACATTTAAAATGAATCATTTAAAGATTATTCATAATTTAAATAATAAGTTAAATAGGTTTGAAATTCTTTGTAACGAAAATATATTGACAAGTTTTATATTTTAAGTAATAGTTATCAAAATTAAAAAAACTCATGCATATTTTCAGGTATATATGTATATACAGATAATGGATATATTTTTAACATCTGGTAATATGTGTCACTAAATTTTTCTTTGAAATTTATGTATTCATATATTCATTAAAATATATAAAGAAAAAATATTATTTTATTCTATAAACATATTTTGTGCATAGTGCATGATACCATCTAGTTTTTTTTTCTAAATCGGTGTGTTTTGTACACCCAACTCGTGAACATATTTTTTCAATAGAAACGGTTCATATTTATTTATCAATTTTGTTGAAGATTCACAGTCATGTATAATTAGTTAATTACCAGAGAAAATATTGCTATACCTTTTTAAATAGATCTTTATAAAATAAAAATTTTTAATTGAGATATTCGGACAAAAATCCTAGTAAGTTGTTCTATTTATCTCATTCCAATTCTCGATAATGTTTGTGCCGATTTATTTTCTTAATTAAGGAATATCTAAACGTGTTTTTTTTCTTTCTTCCTTTCATGTAAGCATTTTGATGCCGGAGTGGACCAAATGGTTGATATGCTTATTTTTCTTTTTTACTATATTGATACACGTCTATTGCAAATAATTATTTTGCGTATATATGTTACAAGTCTTTTAATTCAATTACTTCGTACGAACTAATATAAGTGAGAATGTAATTATTGGTTATTAGAACGTGGAATCCATACATGGAAGAGAAGAAGACGTAAACACTATAACTAAATTTAAACGAGTTCTACTTGGAAGAGTCTCGCAAGTCGTAAGACCCATTGCAAGCGTCTATTGGATAGAACTAAGTAAGCAAAAAAATTGTATGAATAAAGTTAGTCATCAAAGCAAATATATAAGCAATGAGGCACATAGCGGTTCTGAAAATTTAAAGGCTACAATCTAAAATAAATAAATGAGTCGATTTTTAAATTAAAATTTTTAAAATGAGTTGATTCTTAAATTAAAATTTAAAAAAAACAAGAATAGGTCGCAAGCTCATGCTTAGTATGCTTGGCCTCAAAAACGGTCGTGATGAGACAACTGGAGATGCAACGCAAGTTACGCAACCGACTAGGTTTGGTAGATTGAAGTTTGTAGCGACGAGTATTTGAAGTCAAATAGATTATTAGATGATGAAAGTAGATTAGATAAAATATAATTCATTATTTAATATCACAAAAATCATATATTCAAGTTGACTCCCAACAAACGGAAAACTCTAAGATAACAATTATATACCATTTATAATAATTTACCCAAAAGGAACTATACTATATATTATAATCAAAAGAAAAGTTAGAATTCGATATGTTTTGCAAGCTGGGGAGATAAGAGAGATCGATAATGCGTGTTGACTTTTTAGTTGAACGGTTATGGTCTTTTGTTTGTTTCCATCTAACGTTTAGACAAAGATGTCCCTTTGAAGCAACCTATTTTTGGAAAGTTTAATATCATAACCTCACTTACTAATTAATCACTAGAAATTTATAAGAAAACACTCCGCAAATCTGGTACTGCAAATATACTACGCAACCATTGTAATTAGCACATGCCAATATTTTATTTTCGCAGCTTAAGAAGAATACATTCAACCGAAGCATTTTCTCAAAGCAAGAGCCAAGAGGATACATTTGATTTGAGTGATGAAAGCTGAATATTTTTGATTTTATCAAGTTGGCAACTTCTTCGCTTTTAATAATAAAAAAAAAAAAACAGCATCCAGTTGTTCCACAATCACCAACTGATATGATACGCCTCTCCATTACATCCTCATTTTACTTAACTATTCCTCAACTTGTTCATATTTCATAAATCCGCTTCAACTTTATTTTATTTTTATTATAGTTAAATATTTATATACAGTGAGAATCAATATATTGCTCTAATTGGAGTCATGTATACGAAAATTTAAATATTATCTAGATAATGTCCGTGCACGAGATTAGTTTAATAACAAAATATTATATAAAATATTATTATTTATTTTTATAATTTTTTATTGTTTAAATTTAAATATATTATATTATTTAAATATAATTATTGTAAAAATTAGAACTATTATAAGTTGTCAAAAATTATAATCAATGCAAATTTAGATTATTTTATATTATGAATACAAAAAATTCGTTATTTTATCGTAAATTTGCATAAGAAATAGAAACACTATAGAAAAAAATACAAAAGATATCTTGCGAAGAATTTACTATGAAATGAAAATTTTGTCGCAAAATTGTGTGGGATATAGTGGTCTCAAATTTGCAATGAAATTGTAGGAAAATGGACAATTCTTCGCAAATTCATCACAACATGGAAATAAGTGATCGCAAATTTACGACGGATTTGCGATCATTTGCAAACAATAGGTCAATTAGTAGAAAATCCTTAGCAATTTTGTGAAGAGTATGTGATCACTAATTTCCACACAAATTTGCGAGGAATTATCTACTTGCTTGTAATATGGTCGAAATTTTGCGAGAAATGTACGATAACTATGATGGATTTGCGAAGAATCATCAAAAATAAGTAGCAATTATTGAAAAATTTGCGAGGATCCACGTAAATATGTCACAAACAAGAAAATTTTGCTTAGGATTTGCAATGGTTCCTCTCAATTCTGTTGCAAAATGATCATTCATTTTGATCTAGAAGTTTTGAAAATATATATGCATTATAATTTTTCATAATTTAAGTATTTAGAAATTTGTTGTATTTGGGGTTTCATAATATTTTCTATGGATTTGCCTACAACAAATTCTCAAAATCTATCTAGTCTCAAGTTTTGAGCCAGTTTTGCTTTCGACTTTTGGTTGCAACGAATTTTTCACTGTGGTTTTCTAGACCAACCACTCAGATATCCGGCGTAGCTTCCAGGTGGTCCGATAAGTGTTTACTTAGACTCTCTCCTTGGTTTTATCATGTGTGTGCTCTTTTTGGTTTTCGACTTATACTAGGGTTTTAACATCTGCTTCTGGTTTAAAACTTCGTATGTTTCTCCGATTTGGTGTTGGTTGTTGGTTCATTGCTCTGCTTTATGTTGGTTTTATTGCCTCACCGGTTTCGATCTCAAGTTGTTGTCTTTCGCGTACGGTTTTTGTCGGTCAAATGTGGCTTGCTCCTTGTCTCTATGCAATACAATCCTAGTTCGCTAATAGCTTGCAGAGCTGTTGGAGCATAGTTTTTTCTTGGACAGTTTCCTAACGTGGTTTTCTCAGTTGCACTGATAGTTTTTGTCTAGGTAATTTATTATATAATTTTGACTCTTTTTTTGAGCTTTTGGCTCTTTCGTTTGAGTTTTATCTTCAAAGAAATTGTTGTTTGTGTTGACTTATTGGGCTTTAAAAATTGTAACTTAATGTAATCTTTCTAATTCCATCAGTCAAAAAAAAAATAATAATAATAATTTCTGTTCTAGTGTTTAAGGAAAATAAGTTGACTAAAAGAGCGTTTATCCACATCTTTTATTTTGGGCCACTGTAACTACCTCCTAAATGGGCTGAACTATTTTGGTCTTCACGAAGAAAAGAAAAAGCTACATATTCTCTCTTCTCTTCTTCACGGCTGAGCTACCACTTCCATGGACTCCTCTCTCCTATCCGCGGTCACTTCCGAGGCCTTCAACGGCAATGCGGCGGAGCAGATTCCCCCTCCGCTGCAGCCTCCGGGCACTGACATGACTGGTATTTGCTTCAGGGATCAACTCTGGATCAACTCCTACCCTCTTGACAGCAACTACGTTTTTGACTACTTCGCTTTGTCTCCCTTTTACGATACCACCTGCAACAACGAGATTCTTCGTCGGAGATCTGTTCACCCACTCGATCCCTCTCACCTCACGTAAGCTCGATTTCCCCTCTTTTATCTGCTTTCAGTACTTGGACAATGTTAAGAAAACCCTAGCCTTCTCATTGATTTAAGGCCATGTTGAAGCCTATTTTTCTCCCGTTTTCATCATCTTGGCACTTAATGTTACAATTCAGGTCGAAAGAGATTCATTTAGCCTAATTAGAGTAATTAGAATGTTGGAATGCCTTACACCTGATGTTCTGACATTTCTACACTAGTATATAAGGCTCATGTGTCTCTCCATGATTCGTAATAATAGTCAAAGATGTTAAATTTTGGCAGAAAATTCAGTGACAATCAGTTTTTGGTTGAATCCATTGATCATAAACTTCTATGCAGGAAGATGACAGGCCTAGAATATTCACTCACTGATGTTACTGAACCAAACCTGTTTGTCTTCCGTAAACAAAAGAGGGATGGGCCGGATAAAGTCACACCGATGTTAACATATTATATATTGGACGGCACTATATACCAAGCTCCACAGCTGTGTAGTGTCTTTGCAGCCCGAGTTGTAAGTTTTATCATGTTTCTCTTTAGTATCTTGTGTTGCTGAGAGTGTAGATACAAAATGAAAGTTGTCGGCGTTAGTTACTGAAACGTTTTTGTTATGTTTATGCCAGGGTCGGGCTGTTTATAACATATCAAAGGCTTTCTCTGTTGCTGCATCAAAATTGGAGACCATTAGACAGGGTAAGGTTCTTTTTATTCCTTAAAATCTATTGTTATGGTAATTGATGATTTGATGTGATGTAAATGTTAATCGTTTCTGCTACAAGGAATTAGTTTCAAAGTTTTCTGCTAGCTCGACTAACTTATCCATCGAACTGGGCCAAAATATATATGATATTTTGTATGAACTGTTTGTAGATGCATGTGAGCTTTAGTTGAGATAGCCAATAGTTTTTAAGTTAACTTAGGAAGCTACTTTTGTTCATTATCAAGCTCAAAAGCCCATGGCCAATGCTGAACTTGTACTTTTGCACTTGTGATAGTTTACTTCATCATTATTTTGTTTTGATCTGTATGTTTTAGTTGATACTGAAAATCAGAACGAAGCTTCTGAGCCAAAGCCTGCTAGTGAGACAGTTGATCTAAAGGAAATGAAGAGAGTTGACGTCATTCTTACCTCATTATATCGCAAGGTACATTTATAACTCAGAGAAAAATCTACTTGCTAAACCAACATAAATCTCTTAATGTTGCCAACTCTACTTCCTATTGTGAGAATTGCTTTTGTGATGTACTGTGCAGTTACCCGCAGCACCTCCACCACCACCATTCCCTGAAGGCTATGTTAGCCAAGAAGCATTAGCTGAAAAGGAAGAGGTTGGAACACAGGGAGTAGAGTCACAGCAGCCTCAGATCGATCCTATTATTGATCAAGGCCCTGCTAAAAGAATGAAGTTTTAAGTTCTTCATTTTCACATGTCAACTATAGAAATTGTAGGTACTAACAAAGACGACTCTAGTTCTTTTTTAATCATCTTTTAAATATCCGCTGAAAGAAAGTCAAATCAATGCAACTAGCTCAAGGTCAACTAATCGCAGTAATTGCAACATTTATTCATTTCGATATCTATCATCATGTAAATAAAGTAGAGTGTGAAATCAATAGATTGTTGCATCATCAAAAACGAATGGCTTATTTTGGTCAATGGTATCTAAGTTTGATCTGAGCTATTTTATTGCAAAGTCTACTTCTTAGCCAGCTTGTTGCAGTCGACTTCCTCTCTCCCTCCACCTATATAAACATCCTTCACCATGGTATCTAGTATCGGTTTAAACCAAACAACATTTCACATTCATATATCTGATTAGCTGCGATGAAGTCATCGGGATCCAATATCCTCCTATATGTTCTTGTTCTTGCGCTGATCTTGTCTCCAACACTTCCATGTCAAGCAGCTAGTGCGCAACCGGGAGGTAAGTGTATCAATCTCTGAAATGCTCCATCTACTCTATCATTCCCTCTCTCTCTCTCTCTTGGTTTTTTTAAAGAGGAATTATTGTTCTCTTATGGAAAGGTGGAGGTCGTAAGCTGATGGCACCATCACCACCAATTCTCATGTGTCCACAGTGTGTATGTTGTGCCCCGGCTCCACCGGGTTCATGCTGCCCATGTCGCTGTCCCGATGGTCCCTAAAATCTGCAACTTTGCTATCGGAAGGGATACTAATATGTGATGTGTGATCTTTATATGTATGAATAAAGTAAACAACATTTTAAGTGTGTTTTGAATAAGAAAACCCTTTGGGTTGTGCTTATGAGTGTGAACATTGTAATATAGTTTGAAGTAGTGGCGAAGCCAGAAAAGTTTTTTTTCTTCGGAGGCAAATTTAAGGCGTTCAATCTAGATATCGATCTAGAAACCGAAAAATATTTCAATCGATACTTTACAATTTTTTGGTTCGGTTTCGGTTTGGTTCTTATTGGTTCCGGTTCGGTTTGGTTCAGTTCTATATTAGAGAAACCGGAAAATACTTGAAATATTCGGTTTTTAATCGGTTTCGGATATTACAGATCCGAAATGGACAAAATCACCCGAAATAAATCATATAATCTTTAAATTATCCCATAAAAGAATCAAAAGCTTCTAAATTTTAATTTATAATTTAACTATTTGAGTTACATTACAATTTGAACTTCATAAGAAATTAAAAGATAATAGAATCATAATCTTAATTTCATAAAAAACTAATCTTGGTGCCTTAACCAAGACAATTTGAAGGTGTTGAATTTTTTTCTACCGCATAAAAGAGAGAAGAACGTCTTAGGTTTTTTTCCCAATAAAATTATTTATTAGGTAATTTATGAATTATGAGTTACTTTATTCTAATGAGGTTTAAAAAAAACTCAATTATAATATAACATAAACTAAATCTAAATATAAATTCATAAGTATTTTTAGTGGGTTTAAGATATTAATCTACATAAAATTACTAATACTATATCATATATATTATAACAACTTCTAAAAAATAAATTTTATTTAAATTAAATGGGTTAGGTGACCTTCACCATCATCAACTTACTTTCGTCCCAGGTTTGAAGTCCCTTTCGGGAAGGTGATGAGTAACCATATAGATAACGGGAAAATGGCTTATTAGTGCTTGTACACCTTTAATGGTTACTTTTTCGGATGTTTACTTTTTGAGCTTACTAAACATTGTCTAAACTACTTAATATTTTAAATTTGGTTTCCGTACTTTCTAAAATTAGCTTTCTGGTTCCTCGTACCGACATGCTGTCAGGTTACCACGTAAAAATGCTGACGTGTACAAATACTAAGCTGACTCAG
>OVAV01002717.1:0-10811 GCA_900406375.1 Iberis amara
ATATATGTTAGATTGGTTTATTAATTAAGATACACATATTTTATAATATAAACTTTATAATCATATTCAAATTTAATATAAATAGTTTTATAAGTATTATTTAAATATTAACAAATGTTAAATTATTTATTTAAAATTTTATTATGTTATATATATTATATTTATAGTCTTAGAACATATATTTTCTCATAAATTAATCTAAAAATAAATTTTGTAAACTAAAATAAAATTAAAAACGAATTTCCTAAATAAAAGGAGAAAAAATCTTGGTAAAGATTTTTAATTTAGATAATGTGTTTGTATTTAAATTACTAATGGCATATCATGTAATTTATTACAAACTTAAAGGTTTCTTATAAAAAAGTCTTCCCTTTTAATATATAGGAGATCTCTCCACAGTTACATCTACAATAATTTTTTTAAAAACCGGTGAGATCATCCGTTTGTTTGGGCCACTTAAAAAATAGGTTATTTAGGTTTTAAGCGCTAAATTTTTGAAAGAAACTATTGAATTTCATAATTTGGATATATATATATATATATATATATATATATTATCTTTATACAAAAAAATGTTGAAAAATTTAATATTTTAGTATATTTAAAAAATACCCTATTTAAATGAAAAATGCCAAAATATTCTTATTTCTATTTGGAGAATCATTATCTTATTAAATTAAATAAAATGTAAAATCATATTCTTTAATTAACTTAAAAATTAAATTTATAATTAAATCCGTAACTATTATATTAATTAAGATAATCAAATTATATTTTATTTGTCAATTTTTGACTAGACGACGTACATTAATCATTAACTTATGTTTATGTTTGTCGATTTATCTTTTTTGGTTGATTTTTGGGTATATTTCATGTAAATATACTTTTGAGAAAGTAATTACATCCTAGTGAAGTTTGTGTTATTGGTGCACTTTGTTGAGGATAGTGAAAAATTTTTTCTCTATTATACCCTTAATTTTATAGATAATTACAACCTAAATAAATAAATAAAAATAATTATATTAGAGTGCACTTTCTCAAAAGTATTTATACTCTAGTGTACTATTTGCTATTGGTGCACTTTTGGTTTCTTTTAAAGCAACTAATGACTATTGTGCGCTTGAGGGGAGAGAGGAGAGAAGTTGTGTTCATTTCATTAAAAGTAGTGCATGGACCCACCACTTTATAAAGTTATATTTTATTTGTTATGTTTTCAAGAAGAAAAGATAAGTAAATTTTTACCATTAATCTTTATAAAAAATGTTTGATAGAATATATATTTTAAAAAATTTTAAATTATACCAAATTTATTATTTTTTCGTATCTGTAAATACTTTTTGTTTCGTTTTATCAAGACACAAAAAACTTACGAGCTTTATCATCAATTTATTTTTGTGACATTTGTTGAACTAAAAATTCAACGTGATAAAATCGAATGATCAATTCAACTTAAAGAATTATCTTGTATCTCTATTATTGAGTGAATCTCATTTTAACCCTAAGATCTCCTATTTATAGATGTATGATAGGAAATTTAGGTTAACTCTCTTTACATAATATTCCTCCTAAATACTTGAAATTATTCTTTTGACATTTTCTGGAAATATTCCTTTAACAATAGTTTTCTAATTTATAATTCACCGCCTTACGCCGAGGTAAGTTCGTTTGAGGCCATGCGGGACCATATTAAAGAGCTCGGCTTGAGGCCCACGAATACGTCACCATACTTGGGGAAAATCTACCGGGTCAAATCTTCAAATCGGGTCCTTGATCGGGGTGTCAAACCCGGTATCAATAGTATGCCCCCCCCCCAAAGAGTAACAAAGCTCGATTTCGAGCTCGGTACGCAAGATGAACCGTTGAATCTGATATGAGGAATTCGAACCGGTATGACGTCATTCGCGGCGCTCAAAAAAAATTTTTCAAATTTCGAAAAAGTGAAGCGACCTGTCACTTGTGGGTCCTACCACGCGTACCCCTACGCCGTAGGTTTAATCGTGACGATTTTTGGGTTTCGTGGCTCTCTCTCTCTTTAAATACTCCGAATTTCACAGAGATTTTACTTTCGTTTTGCAAAGGTAAAATCTGAACCCTTTACTTTCTCTGAAATTCTTTTCCTTCTTTGTTTAATCTTTGAAATTTTCTTGATTCAACGATGGCCTCTAATACCCCAACGACCTCCACCGCTGATGGAACGAGCACTTGTGATGTCCCCGTCATCTCCAAAAGTGAGGCGAGAGCCTTGGTTCCGGCGGAAACGTCTACTCAGGCCGGACCATCGTCTTCTGCTGGTTATGTAAGAGACCAATCGGGTCCTGTGATGGACAACGATGATGATAATCGACGAACGAGAGCGTGGCGGCGCTTCTTGCATGGATGCGGGTCCGGGGAATCATCGAGTTTAAGGTTCCGTCACCAACAAAGCGTCCATGGGCGGTGCCACTTGGTTATTTCTCTGTTTTCGAGGAATACTTTGATCATGCACGGCTCTGGTTTCCCCTTTCCAAACTTTGGTGGCATATTGTGCGCGGCGCGACATCATTTTATCTCAACTGACGCCTGGTGGTGTTCGAAGCATAGTCATCGCTCTCATGCGAGCTGTCGAGGTGGACATGATCCTTGACGTCGATACATTTGAATCAGTATCGACGTTTGACATTCTGAACAAGATTGTCGCAGGAGTTGGCGTTCACACCGGCTTCTATTACATCCGTCTGATTCCTAAGTACAAATTACTATCGAATTCTTCGAGTAAGTTTAATAACTGGAAGGAGAAATACTTATTCGTAAAAGCCGATCATCAATCTGTTCCTGAGCTGCGTCGTTCTCCATCGTCGCATTGGTCACAGAGAATGGGTAGAGTGTTAAGGGCGATTTTTTTTGGCAAATGATGTTTTTATTCTAATATGTTTCGTTTTGTTTGCAGATCCTGTTGTTCCTATAACAGATCCTTCTCCGAGCTTAGTTGAGAACTTAAGACGTTTTGCTGAGATCGAGGTCATTTCGTGGGCGGACTTTACTCTAGAGAAAGTTCGCAAGATAAGATCTAAGGTAGCAGCGGCCTCGTGGGACCTTCACTCTACCTGCATCAATCAAAAAACAGAAACAAAGAGGTGTAACGTCGCTCGTCCAAGGAGGATGGTGGATTATACGTCCGAGCTTAAACAGGTTGTGCTCCCTTCAGCTGATACTTCTATTCGACGTTCTGAGCAGGAACATCGACAACCATGGTTGATGTGACTACGACTCAACCACCATCGACGGAGCACGCTGCCCGTCGTTTTGAACAACGGACGTCGGCAAATAAGGCTGCTACACCTACCAATCGGTCGTCGGGCAACGTGACTAATAGGCATGGTACTTCTCGAAGGACTTCGTCCTCCCCTTCTACACCTCGGGTCCCTCCTATAAAAGATAAAGGCAAGGGGATCGAGATATTCGTTGAGAAAAAGAGGAAGGTGTGGGACTCGAGCTTGCTTATGAGCAATCGTCCCCTCAAAATCGGTGAACCAGCGGAGCTGCCTCCGCAACCAATGCTAAGTCAGTTGTTGGTTTGACCACGTTAGCTCTGATCGTGATCGACGTTGTAGTTACTTCTACGACGTCGGCTGAGCTTCCTCAACCTTCTGATCCTTATCCTCGTGTTGGACCGATCGCATGAACTTTTCTCACCTTGACGCTGATTTTTTTTTGGCGGATACGGATGCCTGCGCGGAGTTCTTAGGTCAAGTGAAAGGCTCATCTTGCCCCCCTCTTGCTCTAGTGGATATGGACTTTGGCTTCTTATACAAGACAGCCTCCCTAGAAATTGTCAAGGTCGATTTATTCCCGAGACTATCTTCTTATTTTGGTTTTGTAACTAACGTCATTTTGTTTACAGTTCTTGTCGTCCTTCAATCGTTTGGCAAATATGTATGGTTGTCATTGTAATTCGTACAAGTTTTATACACGTGCTTTGAGGGACCAGCTAGACAAGAAGAAGCAGAGGATGGTCGAACTCGATGAGCTTGGTAAATTGATCGATGCGTCAAGGGAGGAGTCTCGGGCTGCAAGGGAAAGATCAAATCCTTAGAGGAGGAGGTTGGTAAGTTGAAGAAACGGAGCACAGAGCGCGCTGAAGCTTCTAAGAAAGAGATCGGCAGTCTGAAGGCCGAACTCTCGAGGGTCCGAGAGTTGAGGACCAAAACGGAGAAGTTTCACAAGGATCAAGCCATCAGAATGAGCGTGAAGTTGCTGGAAAGGCCAAGGAGGAAATGGTGGCCAAGTTTGAGGCGATGCTTGCAAAGATCAGGGCTCACGTCCTCTCGCGATTGAAGCAGAGTTCAATGCTGTGATGTACAACCAAATTCGAGCCTCGATTGACCTTATAAACATGATCTGAGAGGGCGGAGAGGAGGCGTCAAACCGTTTCATGGCGAAATTTCAAGCGGATTTGGCCATTTACGAGCCCTTGTATCGCAATGAGAACGTCGTCGTGCTGAACAAGGAGGACCTTTGGCTATCCATCCCACTGAATGAGATTAGGTCAAATGTCGACGTGATAACCTTGGCAGCAGTTGATGGCCTTAAAATGTTGGTTACGGAGGCAGGCGCGGGATCCGATGGTAATATCGCGGATCTCGACACTAGTAACGTATCCGCTGATGGAGAAAGAACGGATAGAGTTGAACGGGACGGTGCTGAAAGAACAGGTGGAAATCTGCAGGATGGTGCAGCTCTCCCCCTCGGAGCATCGATCGAGGTAGCTGGTGGAAGAGGTGATGCTGCCATCGAAGAGGTCGTTAAGAGGACAATCATTGTACATGAACGACGCCCCTTTCCGTCTTTGTTCCTTTGTCTCTTTTTTAAAAATATCTTTGAAGAACGGTCCCCCTGCGAGGGAAGGAGGTCGGAAATGACCTTGTAAGAACTCTTTTTTTGAAAAGTGAATTGATAATTCTGGTTATTCTGGGATTTACAGTTTATTTGTTGCATCAAGTTGCATGATAGTAGGTGCATTTATGAGTAACGATGATGAGACAAATGGAACGCCGATCAATTTTGACGAGTTTATTCCATGATCTGAGTTGCGAGTTCGGGAAATCTTAGTTCGTTTGGTTATCTCGGGAGAGTGGCGATGAAGAGGACGTGTGTACTCGGAATACTTATTTGAAGAGTATTTGGTTCCTGAGCCGATATCCAATAACCGAGGAGTTTATATGTTTTGAATATTGTTTGACTAAAACGAGGTGTGAGTGCACGAGATTTCTTTTATTAGTTTTGCTTATGGACGCTGTTTCTGTCCTAGGTGTGGTTGGTTTTGTTTATACTTTGACATGATATCTAGATTTGAGTTGAATGTAAAGCGTTCACTTCATTAGTGAAGGAACAAATAAATTTTTATTTGCACGATATATCGATCGTGAGTAAACTTCTTGGATTATGAGTTTAGGTCTAGATATATGCGAGTTGGAATTCGGTTTTTTCTGAATTGGAGTTTTTATTCTCTTTAGAATACGAGTATGACCATAATTTTGGTGCGTATTTACGGCTTTCGTTTATTCCTTATTTTCAAACATGTTTAAGCAAGGTCTCACTTCGGAAATGATTTTTTGTTTTTAGTGAACTGAAGTGACTCGCAGTCCGTGTTGCGATAACTATTTCCGGATGCTTTTAAGAGTTGTGNNNNCCCCCCCCCCCTTGTCTTTTTTAGTGGTGGTGGGGGGACAGCTGAACCTCGTTGAGGTTGCCACGTACCCACATGTTGGGATCAAGCCATTTGTAGTTTATTTTAGTAATATAATTTCTTTAAGTTTCTTGGCGTTCCAGGAAAGAGGAGTCGGTTTTCCTGCCATAGTCATGAGTTCATAGACCCCGTCTTTGACGACTCGGGACACCAGGTAAAGGCCTTCCCATCGTGCGCCGAGCTTTCCCGCTTTATGTTCAGCGGTATTGGCGAAGGTTTCGGGAGAACTAGGTCCCCTTCGATGAATCGCAGTGTTCTGACGTTCTTGTTATAGTACCGAGCTGCGGCCGACTGGTAGTTCTGTATTCGTAGCAGGGCTTTGTCGCGTTCTTCTTCGAGATCGCTGAGGTGACGTTCCAGGAGTTTGTTATTGAGATTGACGTCGTTGGGCATGATGACTAGGCAGATCGTGTTTACGTTGACCTCGACTGGAACTAGAGATTTGATCCCATGGGAGAGGGAGAAAGGAGTGCTACTTGTTGACTGCCAGGGGTGGTTTGGTATGACCAAAGTACGTCGTCTAGCTCGTTTTCCCAGAGTCCCTTTTTCTTTTCGAGGCGCTTTTTTAGTCCATCCACGACTGCCTTGTTTGTGGCTTCGGCTTGGCCGTTGCTCTGGGGGTAGCGAGGAGTAGCTTGATTGTGATCTATCTTCCATAGTTGGCTGAATTTGGTGAATAGTTTTGAGGAAAAGTTGGTGTCGTTGTCCATGACGATTTTGTACGGCAGTCCGTGCCGATAGATGATGTTCTTCTAGATAAAACTTTGAACCTCGTCTGCTGATATCTCAGAGTAAGCATCGGTCTCGACCCATTTGGTAAAATAGTCGGTCATGACGAGCAGGTACTTCTTTTTCCTTAATTCAGGGAAAGGTCCGACGACGTTCATCCCCCAATGCATGAATGGGTAAGGGGTTACTGCAGCTCTGAGAATTTCTTTAGATGCGTGGTTGAGCGGTGCGTGACGTTGATACTGCTCGCAACGTTGGGCATAGTCGTGGCAGTTGGTGGTTATAGTCGGCTAGTAGTGTCCATGTCGCCTTATCCGGAGAGTGAGAGAACGTCCTCTGGAGTGATTACCGCCAGCGCCTTCATGAGTCTATGCCATGATCCTAGTGGCTTTGTCCTTGTTAACGCACGTGAGGAGTAATTCGCACTTCGTATCCTGAGGCGGCGTGCTTTCCATTTTTCATTTGGAATGGTGCCTGTGAGCAAGTAGTTAAGCATCTCGGTTCGCCAATCATTAGTAGTGGCTTCGTCGATGTCCATTTTTGCATTTTGCTCGATATTGACTACTGCCACCATGTTAGGATGTATACTCAACCGCTCGATAACTTTGATGGGGATCTGTCTTCGCTCCTTAGGTCTTGATGCGATTGCGGCTAATGCATCGGCGACCCGATTTTCCGCTCTTGAGATTTTGGTGATCCGGCAATCGTCGAACTGCGCGGCGACCTGTTTGAGCACTGCGGGGTATTTATCCATTCGCTCATTTTTGGAGTCGTAATCCCCGTTGAATTAGCTGGCAACTACCTGGGAGTCGCAGAAAGCAAGAATTTGTTTGGAACGAAGCCTCTTGCGAGGCGCAGGCCGACGATTATGGCTTTGTACTCTGCTTTGTTATTGGATGCGGTGAAGCCGAGACGAAAGGATTGCTCCAGGACTTCGCTAGTTGGTGATTCGAGCTGGATGTCAATGCCGGCACCTTGTCGGCAGGAGGACCCGTCGACGTACAGTTTCCAGAGTTTGTTGCTTGCTTTGCTACTTGCGAGCTCGGGTGGTATTTCAGTGATGAAGTCGGCTAGTACTTGGCTTTTGGCGCTTGTTCGTCCGTGATACTCTTTGTCGTATTCGCTGAGTTTGATGGCTCATTTAATCATGTTCGGATTGCGTTGGGCTATGCAGGATGGTGCAGATTGGGTAGGTCGTCATTACAACGATGGGATGGGATTGAAAATATGGGCATAGCTTTCGCGCCGTGGTGACGATTGCGAATGCGAGATTTTCCATGAATAGGTATTTAAGTTCTGCCTTTGTAAGAGTTTTGGTGACGTAGAAAATTGGGCGTTGCTCATCGCGGTCATCTTTGACAAGAACGCCACTTACCGCGACTGCAGACACCGAGATGTAAAGGAAAAGAGTTTCTCCTTCGTCTGGTTTTGCTAAGATGGGTGGTTGCGAGAGGTACTGTTTCAGTTGCTGGAACGCTTTTTCGCATTTGCCATCACATTCGAATCTTCTATTTCCCTTTAGTAACTGATAGAAGGAGAGACATTGATCAGTGGTGAGAGATGAATCGATTGAGCGCAACAATGCGACCAGTCAGACGCTGGACCTCCTTGGGAGTTTTGGGAGAGGGTAGATCGCAGTCGGTAAATCGCAATGGCCTGGTCGAGTGTGTTCTGAGGACGACTTTTGGCATGAATTTCACCGCAATAGAGGCATGACGACTCGAATCTTTAATTGACCTGATTGAATCTCTACATTGCGTCAGTACTCTCATTATCACATTTATTCTTCGCCTAGGATTGGGGAGCACATCGTCACATACGTCTTCGTCTCCGCTATCATAGTCGTCTCTTTGGCGTTCACCTTGCGGAGGGATCATGTCGTCAGATACGAGCTATCTGGCTGTAGTTTACGTGTGATTCACCTTTCTGCGGCTTCTGCCTTGACCTCTCCTTTCGCTACCAGTCAACTCGGATATGATCTCTCCACTTTGGAACTTTCCTAGGAGGATGTTCTGGAAGTGCCTGCACTCTTCCGTGGTGTGTCCCTTTCTCTTGTGAAATTCACAATAACTTTCATAGTTTCCCTCTATTAGGGAGGCCCTTCCGCCTGCCGTTCCTTGTTCGTCGGTTACCATATTGATGCCCTTTTTCTTCTCGCATAAGTAATTTCGTGTGAAGTGCTGCTTCGGTTCGAGAGGGTGATCGGTGCTTTGTTTTGAGGGCAGCGTCTCTGTCCTCTGGCCGAGGTGATTTTTCGCCATGGTAGCTCTCTCTTCTTTCACTTCAATAAACCGACTTTCGCGGTGAAGGGCATCTTCGAGGGCTCGAGGTTGGTTTATCAGCAGCTCGTCTTTGAAGCAGGAGTCGTACCATAGCGACTTTCGTAGTGTCGCGATGGCTGATTCGTCGTCGATGTTTATCTGAGAGGCTATAGTTTTGAATTTTTCTAGGAAGATACGGAGCGACTTCTTGGGTTCTTGAGATAAGCTCCAGAGATCGGTTGAGCTAGTTTTCTTCGTAATGAACATCAAGTAATGCTTGATGAAGACCGCGGAGAGCTGTTGGAAACTCTCGATGGAGTTCAGCGTTAAGTTGGAAAACCAACTGAGTGCTGCTCCACTCAAATTTTCGACGAACTATAGGTAGAGTCCGGTGTCTCTTTCTCCTTCTGCGAAATTAGCTAGTCCAGTTGCTATGGTAAAGGCAGTCAGATACTTCTGCGGATCTTCCCTTCCGTTGTACGTCAGGACTTTAAATTTGTTGTTGTGCCTTATTACCGTATTAGTGATTCTTCTGTTTAACGGGTCCGATGTGCTTCTTCTAGGACGCGATCGAGTTCGGGTGTCGAGCTTACTGCCCGATGCATTTGGGAGTTAATTTCCTTGATTTGGGCCTAGATACGGATCAGTTCTTCGGAACTTGGTGGTCCGCCTGGATTATCGTCGGTGTTCTCTGCTCTGGTGTTTCTTGATTGAAATCCTTCCCTCCTTAGGTCGTCATTTGGTGGAGTTTCGTCGAACAGCTGGCGAATTAAACGAGGACGGGTCGAGGAAGTGCTGCTGCGTTCGAGTTGTCGTGACATCGCCGCACACTTGAGCTTCATCTCTGTTGATTCCTCCTTGAGCCGAGCTGTTTCTTCTCTTTGCCACTCGTGTGCCTGCTTGACTGTGAGGAGGGTTAGTTCCTGCTTGACTGTGAGGAGGGTTAGTTCCTGATCTTGCTGGTGATCCGCGTCGTGCTCCTTCTCACGCTCTCCGTCGTGCTCCTTTTCACGCTCCCCGTCGTTTTCTTCGTCTCCGTGAGTTTCATCGGGGTGTTTCGGGACCTCATCCGTTTCCGGCATATTTTCCCTATCACTATGATGCTGGTTATCGTCGGTTGCCTTTTGAATAGTCATGCTGGTAGGTTAATGTGATTTTTTATTGTGAAGAAAAGGGGTCCCCACAGACGGCGCCAATTGTTGAACCAAAAATTCAACGTAATAAAATCGAATGATCAATTCAGCTTAAAGAATTCTCTTGTATCTCTATCATTAAATGAATCTCATTTTAACCTTAAGATCACATATTTATAGATGTATGATAGGGAATTTAGGTTAAAATCTCTTTACATAATGTTCTTCCTAAATACTTGGAATATTTCTTTGACAGTATATGAAAATATTCCTTTAACAATATTTTCCTAATTTATAATTCGCCGCCTTACGCCAAGGTAAGTTCGTTTTGGGCCATGTGGGCCCATATTAAAGAGTTCGGCTTGAGGCCCACGAATATGTCATAATACTTGGGATAAAATATGCCGGATCAAATTTTCAAATCGGGTCCTTGATCAGGGTATCAACCCCGGTATCAACAACATTATTATATCATAATCAGTTAATTTATTTTCAAGAGCTAAATTATAAACTTTTGAGAATATAAATTATTTCTAATTTTTTTAATGAAACATAGTATATATTTCATATTACTAATAAAATTTAGGTGTACAATCAATTATTTCCAATATAATTTGGTTTAATTTTAAATATTTCTGTTTACATTCTTCCATTCATACTTTAAAATATATACTTATAAAATAACAACACATGAACAGTGCATACGAAAAATAATAGAATTAACAATATATGAATATTGTAGTTAAAAATATATGTTGTAAAAATGTTTTAAAGTCAATAAAACATAAATCTTTTCTTCATAATGATAATATAAAAATATTATATGATAACAAGTAATTTTTAAATAATGACATTGAATCTAATCATTTTTTACTTTATTAATATGTTAAAAATTTAGAAAATGCCTCGCACTATGCACGAGGTCAACTTTATATCATATATATATATATATATATATATATT
>OVAV01002718.1:0-10410 GCA_900406375.1 Iberis amara
AGTTATTATACAAAGAATTGGTGCTGAATGTAATACAGACGACTGATAAACAACAACAGAAGGTTGTTGCTAATGATGAATATGTCTCCACACTTTTAAATTTATGGTGCCGTAAAGTCTTTTTCTCTCACATAATCCTCTACCTTCTCTTGATGAAGCATATCATGTTTTTTCTCTCATGACGCATGATTGAAGTACGCATTGATGGAATGATTTTTGTTGTTCAAGCAAGCTCAAAACCGAGGCTTCCAACAGGACGACGGGACCCGAGTGCCATATACACATTATGTGGAAGGCATGTCCATCTTGCGGTCAACTAATTTCGTGAAGTATCCAACTTGTTTGAGAGATCATTCTCGTTCGAAACAAACTAACACACACTATGTTTCAAACCAACCAATTGGAGATCACTGTTTTCCATCTACTCAAGCTCTAGTTACACGACGTAACGAGCCTACTCGTGTGGATCACATCAATAACTGTGTGAATCACATTGCTTCTTCTTAACCATCTGCACGAGTAGCAATAAGATTTTGATCGCATTGGTTTCAGTGAACTTATTGATCAATAGTAGAAAACGTTGGTCAATATGCTAAATGAATGTCATACTAGACCGAACGAGCGTCTTTACCGTAATTTTATATTTATTGTTGCATCTTGGATCTTGGATCATGGACTCATGTTTAACAAATCATATGACTGGGAAAATTGATTTTCTTGTGATTGTCTGTGTTATGTTGCCAATAACTATCAAACTTCCTAATGGTCACTTTACCACTGCTACTCAAAAAGGAAATGGCTACCTTGGTCTTCATTTACAGTTGATCAATGTCTTCTTTGTTAATGGATTAGAGTGCCATCTAATCTCAATATCTCAATTGACTTGAGATCACGATTGTCTCTTTAAATTCTCTGACAAACTTTATGTTGTCCAAGACCGCATCACACATACGTTGATTGGAGCGGGTGAAAGCATCAATGGATTATATTTCTTTCGTAGAGTTGGGACTGAAGCAAAGATTCACATCTTGAATGCTTAACCAGCTAGTTTGTGGCATTCTCGGTTTGGTCATCCAACTTCTAAGGCGATGAANGATGAATTTATTACATTTACCAATTTCTAGCAGTAGTGGTTTTGATTTCAAGATTTGTGGCGTTTGTACTCGTGCAAAAAGTGATTCTTTCCCGATAATCAATAATTAAAGAAATTTGTTTTCTGAATTGGTTCATTGTGATTGGGGTCCCTATCAGAAAACGTCAATATACGGTTCACAGTATTTTCTCACGATCCTGGATGATTTTTCATGAGCGTTATGGATCTATTTGCTCCAGAGTAAAACTGATATATCATCCGTGTATTTCTCACACTTATTGAACGATAATTTGAAAAGAAGCTCTAGAAGATCCGTAGCGATAACAAACCAGAATTCATATGCATGACCAACTATATATTTTCGTAAAAAATGAATTATCCATGAAACACCTTGTGGAAGGATTCCACAACAGAACGACTTGTCAAACATAAACATCAACACATTCTCAACATCGCTCGAGCATTACGTTTTCAAGCTAATCTTTGGAGTTTTTGTGTCCTAACTGCGGGATATTTGATCAGCAAGACACCCACTTTAACTCGTGAGGGTAAAACTCTGTTTAAAGTTCTATATAATCTGCCTCCTCCTCTTCAACACTTACGATATATGGGTTGTTTGTGCTGCACTCACAATCAATAACATGGTGGTGACAAGTTCACACCACGAGGACATTGTTCGGTCTTCATTAATTGGCTATCCTTTTGGAGAAAAGGGTTAGAAAGTCTACAATTTGGAAACTGGAATCAGCTCCGTTTCATGAAATGTTATCTGCTATGAAAACATTTTTCCATATGCAATCCAAACACAAAATAACGCATGTGTTACGCACCCACATCATGTTGACTCACGTGCTCATATGATTGATGATGATATTTTCTTCCTCAATCCTCCAGTCACCATGCCTCAACCAACTGCTAATCTACTGATAGGCTCATGATTTAATTCCTAAAACTACACTGCATAGAACAAATCACTATAGCATAGATAGGGTCGAATTCCACAGAGACCATATATGCACTTTCAGTTTAATGTTGAATCAATGTAAGACATATTCAATTGAGTGTTGGTTTTCAAAAAAAATGCAAATAGAAAATGGTAATTAAACGAAGTAAATTCAATAAACTAAAGCGTCATGCATTAGAAATCCACAAGTAGACATGTTTAAAAGCTCAGATAATCATGCAAAGATTTTACTTTGAAAATGGTTCTCAACTCACAAAACAAAGTTAGATTAATCTCCGCTCGAAGTATTAAAACCCTATGTTTGAATTACTAAAAATAAACTCTCGTCGTATTTAGATAATTCAAACAATCATTAGATCAGTTGTGATATGTTTATAAACATCTTAGGACAATACTCTCACAAGCAAAGATATTTATTCATCTATACTAGGTTTGATTTCTAAACTAAATCTATTTGTATTTATCAACCTATTATCATGAACTAAGTAGCCAGTTTAATTCAAACATTAAAAATAAGTCTAGACTGAGAACCTAACAATTTCAATCTTTTTATGATAACCACAACAATAAAACATAGTTTCCCTGAAAAACCCTAAAACCTAACTATGACCTACTCTGACATTGAAAAGTAAACACAAATCAAAATAAAAAAAGAACACATAATTAAAAGTATAAAAATAGATATTGATATAAAACAAGGTTCAGAAGAACTTCTCCACAAAAATGTTATGTAATTCGTCTCCCTTCGTAAAACTTAGAATATAATAAAGCGTATAATAAAATAAAACTAAGTCACAAGTCTTTGATAGCCTAAACAGGAAAAATAAAATAAAGAAAACTAGATAGATTGAGGACACATGTAAAATAATGGAAATTCTGAAAATTTCTCGGTTGGAGTGTAGATTGATCGGTCTGGCTTGGACCGATCGGTCTACTTTGCACGGGCTTCTCATGTGAGCCAGCTTGACCAGTTTTCAGTAAATTCGTCATAAATTTTTATTGCACCGTTGGATTGACTTCAAACCACCTCCATATAAAAGCTAACTCACGTGGCTATCTTTTGTCCAAATTTCAGATCGACTTAACGGTGCGAACATCTTCAAACATTGGTAAAATTTTGACCCTTCTACCGGAATCTGCATATGCAAATGCCAATTTGAATCCAAAACGTCCGCAAACACCTAGAAACCTGTAAAACATACCAATTTTGGAGAGATCTCGGATAACGCCAAATACCAATCATAAATGCTTAGTATTATGCATTAAAACCGAGTAATATCATCCACCAAAAGCTCCAAGAGCCATTTTTAATATCACAGAGGATTCAAGTCCTTCTACATGACTCTCTTCACCTCGCTCCACAGTTGAACAACAACATGCCACTTCCACACATGATACATATGTGTCATTGCCACCAGAACCTAGGTTGGGCAGAGGATGTTGACCTAAAGACCTTCAAATAGGCTTTAACACTACGTCACACTCATGATCTCGATGGTGATTTCATTGATTCGATGTGGTATCCCATATCGTAATATGTTGATTGCACAAGATTCTTGGTGCAACACATAGCGTATTTTAATGTTATTACAGCTGCTATAATTCCAATGATGTACTCTTAGACCTTCACATATGTTAAATGGCGTGATGCAATAATGTTTATGACCTTATTGTCACAAGGAGTTTTTCTTCGGTTGTTCAACAGTTCAAATCCTATATTTCTTCTTGTTTCCACATGAAAGACTTGAAAATTTTGAAGTACTTTCTAGGCATTGAGGTAGCACGAAGTCTCACACTCTTGTACTTGTGCCAGAGGAAATATACAGTTGACATCATAAGTGAAACTAGATTGCCTGGTGCTAAATTGGTCACACATCGCATGGAATAGAACCATAATTTTCCTAATGACACCGGAGCAGACTTCGATGATCCATCTCGCTATTGCCAGTTAATCGGTCGTCTCATTTACCTTGGTGTCACACGACCAGAGCTGTCTTACTCAATTCATGTGCCATCTCAATACATGTAGTCTCCTAATTTGGCGCATTGGAATGCTGCTACTCAGGTTGTACTTTATCTCAAGCACACACCTAATCAAGGTATTCTTTCACATGTCGGATCAGATTTGACCCTTACCACTTGGTGTGACTCAGATCGGACCACATGTCCCTTAACACGAAGGTCACTCACATGATGGTTTATTCAGGGCGGCTCCCCTCTCTCATGAGGCACTAGGACATAGAGAGTTGTCTCACAATCCTCGACTGAAGCCGTATACCGAGCGATGGGTTATACGATTAGTGAAATATTTTTTATTCTTAAATTACTGACAATAATTAGATCACCATGTCTTCATGCAACAATTCTTCATTGTGATAATCTTTATGTGATACACCTTAGTTCAAATCCGGTGTTTCATGAGAGAAGGAAACATGTTAAAAAGAGTGTCAATTTATTCGGGATGAGATTGTTCGTGGTGTCATTGCTAGAAAATATGTCTCCACATCAAGACAACTTGCTGATATCTTCACCTAAGGCACTAGGTCGCAAGGAACTTGATGCATTTCTTTGCATGTTGGGTATTTGTGACCTCCATACTCCAACTTGAGGGGAAAGAGTAATGGGAAGATTTGGACATATGCGTAATTAGGTATTTCCATATCTATAGTTTGGTAATTAACATATTGATTACTAATTTAAGTGGAAATTTCTCTATGACCTCCTTTGATGATGAAATAAGAAACAATCTACAAACTTCTCTATTTCTTGACAAGTTTTAAAGGATTTTAGGTGAAGTAGGAAAGTTTATGTTATATGTGGACTTTTTCTAGTTATCATCCATAACCATTTTTTATGTTTGATTTTAGGTAAATCTCATAGTTTTATATGTGAGATTGAAGAGAAAGAAAGGAAAGTGTTGAGTTGAAGTTCATTTACCTTAGTTGAGAGCCTGAGTTGTTAAAGTATAAACGCCAGAAAAAATTGAGGGAACCAGACTCAGTGACATAAATACCCTTTCTCAGTGGCCGTAATTCCAAAGATGAAATAAGTGGTGTAGTGGTGCCATTCTTAACAAGACAAATCTGCAACGATTCTGATGTTGTGATGTGTATGATCTCTCTCAGTGTACCATTCACTCCTCGTAGATCTACTTTTTCCCATGGATTAGGTCCAAGATGAAGATCAAACACAGGGGCATTATTACGACCATCATAATTTCCGTACCAAAACACAGCCCTTATCAAATATTTATGTCCCTTCTCCACTCCCAGATTGTAGCAGTTGCGCATTCCATCTGGAAAATATCTCAATGTCTCGTATTGCTTCCTTAAGTTCCCTGGATTTTCTCCCACTCGACTAATTTTTCCACTCTGTATGAATTTTTCGTCCGTAGAGAACAACAATCCAGTACTAGTGTCTTTATAAGGAGATTGTTCATTTTCAGGTAGCCCGCAATCCAAACTAATGAATCCTGTTAAGTCATAATACAATGGAAAAACATTAACCATTAAAACCACAAAGTGAAGATCAAGTGTTAAAAATGTTATGTCGAGGAAGTAGGGATTGAGGATACCATTTTGGTCTTGAGGTTGAACAATATGGATGATGGCCAAAGTTATTAGTACCAACAAAAGCCCACGAGAACTCTCCATTTTCGCTTAACCTTTGAAGAAACCATTAACTCTTGAAGATAAATATCAAATAAATAAGCAAACCCAAATCAGTTTCTAAAAGAAAGACTTTGACAAGTCATTGAAGTCAATGGTGAATATGAATAAACGTGTCTTCTGGAGTTTAACCCACGGGAAGAAAATTAGAGCTAAGAGGAGAACAACGTTACAACGAACTTACTAACGTAAGTTATGGAGCAGACCGAGATGCACGTTAAGAAGACTCAATTGTTTAAAGACAAGTCCATAATGAATTTCCTTTCTTTGTCTATATGTTGAAACTAATTTGTGGCCTTTTATTTCTATTTAAGGCGGTTAGACTTATTAATTCCCTTAAGATTGTGGGGTAAGTGAACAATGTTACAACACCACTACCGTTAACTTGCTGATGAAATACATGGAGCTGTCCCCGAAACACGTTAAAGGATTAAAAAGCTACGTCAAAGAAGAATTACTTATCAAGACAAACCTTTTCTATCAAAGCGCCCACACCAAACAGAGCATCAATCAACTTCTGGTCCTGATTCTTTTTCTCCCTTTCTTTTCTTACTGCTCTTTTTTATTTATTCGCATTTCTGCGCTTTTCTTTCTTTTCTTTTTCTTCTTTTTTAGCAGTCGGTTTTATGGGATTAGGAAACGGACTTCAAGGTCCGCTGTTTAATCCTTCTTCTACCTTTTTTTATATGAAGGGAGGGAGAGAAATGATCCGGATCATACTGAAAGAACTTGTCGGTTTTATAGAGAACTGAAGAGCAAGGTACCTAGCTTCCAAAGTATACCAACACCATAAGCAAGAGAAATTAAGTTCAAGTTAAATCCTATCAATGGTAGTCCTATCAATGGTAGAGCTTTGCAAAAGGAAATTATATGCAAAGGTTCGAAATTTCCAAAGTTTATAAAAAATAAAATTAATTATTAAGACAAATCCAAGATGAACTTACTTTCTATGTTTATAAAGTTGCTTGGACTACGGTTTGTACTCCTAAGAGCGAAGGAGGACTAGGGCTTCCAAATCTGGAGCTATTAGGAAAAGTTTTTGGTCTCAAGCTTATTTGGCTTCTTTATACAAAGGGTGACTCTCTTTGGGTCTCTTGGATACATCATCATCTGACTAAGGATAAGGTGTTTTGGGAAGATAATTTGGCAGCGTCTGGGAGTTGGATCTGGAAAAAAGGTGTTAAGATTAAGACCTTTGGCAAAGAGTTTTCTATGCTGTAAAATTGGTTTAGGACAATTAGCTCAGTTTTGGCACGACGATTGGTCGGGACTAGGGTCCCTTTTGGAGTGTGTTGGAGAGCTTGGTCCTCAGGTGACCGGTATATGTTTGAAGGCCACTGTCTACCAAGCAACAAGATCAGGCCATTGGTTAATTCCACGATCTCGAAACAGGATTGTGGAATTACTTCGTCTATGTCTGCCTCCCAATCTACCGTCTTCTTTCTCATTGCAACCCGACCTGTATCTTTGGAGAACCTCTACTCTCTTCGAACCTGGTGTTTTCTCTACAGCAAACACACTAAAAGCTCTTCGTGGTGATACAATCTCTGTCGATTGGTATAAAGATGTCTAGTTTTCTCAAAGTATTCCAAAGCACTCTTTTTTCACATGGATCTTTATCCAAGACAGGCTTGTTACAAGGGATAAGCTTTAGATGGGGTCTCACAACATCTTCTTCATGTCTTCTGTGTGATAACCACCAAGAAACAAGCTCACACTTGATTTACGATTGTGTTTTTTCCACAACCATGGGGNTCGATCAATTATGGCTCATGGTTTAACTTCACTCCTACCTCCTACACATAAGAAATTGTCTTTTATTTCCAAACTTGTTTTTCAGGCAGGCTCATATCTACTATGGAGGGAATGGAATGTGAGGCTATATTCAACAAACTCTAAGGCTGTCTCTTGCTTAATCAAAGAGGTCCACTGCATACTCAAAGCAAAACTTGCTGCACTCAAAGCAAAACTTGCTGCACTCGATAGGTCTGTTGAAAAACAGAGGGTTCCTATACTATCTTCTTCAATCAACAACTCATCATCATCGACTCGTCCAAGCTACCTCGAGACCTGGTTTCAATATTTTGGCTTCTAAACGACCTCACAAAACCACTTGCATAGTAGTCAACGGTTTCCAGAATCAAATATCTGCTTCAAGTTCTTGCTTCAATATGTTTCATTTAAAGCTTTTCGTTAATGCTTCATTTGTTTTTAATGTTCTTGGGCTATTTTTCTCAGCTAAACTCTCCCCATCTTATTGGGCTTTAATATAAAAATGTAAATAAAAAAATTTACAAAAAAACTTAGAAGAGATTATTGGTTCCATTATTTTAAAGGATTTGGAAGGATTTTCAAATTCAAGGATTTCAAAATCTGATAAATGGATTTCAAAGTCTAACTTATGGATTTCTAGTGGATTTTAACTCAAACCAATGGATTTCAAAATCTGACAACTGAATTTCAAAATCAAATAATCTCATCCAGTTCCAAAAGAAAAGCAAAGATAGAAGATACATATTTTATAGGCTGATCGAAACAAGAATGAAAAAAGCAAGAAATAATAGCGACTTAAGGGATACAAATTATGGTCTTTATTTAACAAATATCAACCTTCTTTGTCATTTATTATCACCATAGTTGCAGCTCCTCCTAACTCTGAAATTTCAGTCTTATCTGTGAAAGTACATTCGCCACGTACATTCGCCACGTACAGATAACGCAATAGAACCATATAGCTGCTCAAACAAAACAGTATAACAAAACAAAAGTATAGATTATTCATTCAAAGAATACAATTTTAAGCTAGAACAATGAAGACGAATCCAATAATGTAGACGAAACTTATGTGAACACCAGGGTTTCGATGAGTAGTTGACCAATTGATGCAGAGAAAAATCCTATATGTAGCCGATGCCCATGTCGGATTCTCCGCCGTAGTAATCTCTCCTTCTCCAGCAACGGCAACAACAACTTCAATTGTTCTGGAGCTACCATCGCCAAGAGATCGAGCAGGTGAAAGATTTTAAGAGATCGAGCAGGTGAATGATTTCAAATGTTCCGGGAGGTATTATGATTGGAAGGCCGACCATGGATACCACCAGGGGCGGATCTAAAAACGTTTGTACTATGGGGCAAAATATTTTGAAATAATTTTAATTAAAAATAAAAAAATATAAGCAATTAAATAACAATGATAATGAAATGAAAAATAGTTTAATAAGGATATATTTTTTCTAACAGTACCTAAAACATAATTAGCTTTGAATTTTTTTTGTCACATTAATCTTTGAATCACAACAGACCAGTCAAGTAACTCAAATTCTATTAAAGGGAAAAATTGCACTCGCTTAACGAGTAATAAAGTTCGACCACTGATCTAGTAACAAGATAGTAGATGTGACAACCATTAAGACACTTGTTCTTTGGTGCTTTGAATTATTATTTTAATATCGTTTTACTATTTGAAAAAAGATAAATGTGAAAGATAACAAAATAATCAAAATGAAAAAAAAACAAACATATGCGACTATTGTTGATTAAGTCTATTTTTATTTGTGTTTTATCTTTGGCCTTGAGCTTAATTTGATCAAAGAATTTAAACATACATACATTTAAATTGAAAATGTATGTGTATTAGTTCATATATGCTATATACCAATTACTTTTAAAAAACAGTATGTGGCATGTGCCACAGGTCCTATAGGCGTGCGTCCGCCCCTGGATACCACTGGTATTTATGCTAGAGGAACGCATGTTTATAATTATTCTAATAAAATTTTCAAAATACCATGGTAAACTTGAGGATTTGAGCCTTTGTAATTTTGTCTTCCAAATCCATCTAAATCCACTAAAATCAAATTTTAAATCAAATCCGTGTACAAATTCTAATTATTAAATAACACTTGATTTGAATGTGAATTTTAAAATCATAAAACCAGTAATACCTAATTTTAAAATGATTTTTGAAATCATTAACTGAATAACACCAGATTTGGTTTGGATTTCCAAATCCATCAGAATCATAGATCCAATAACACCCTCTTACTTTCTTTGTTCGATTGCTCTAACGAACTTATGAGCCTTGCATGTTTAGCTAAGAAGATTAATCTAACTGTTTTTTTGTTTTAAGAGTGAAGATAAGTGAATAAGAAGAACCCACATCCCATATCAATTATTTTTTATTCGATTTTCATGACTCTCTGATTTGCTACATTTGGCGCTATTTCTCAAACAATATGCATTTTACTTGCAAATAAGCTAATAATCACACACAAAAGATATCCAACAACCACGAATTTATGATGTACAAAGTAATGATAAGTATTAGTTGACTTTCCTAATGGTTACCAGACCTTAAATTTTGTTTCAGCTTAGACTCCACGATTAAAATGCACCAAATTCTATAGAAACTCTAGGGTCTTGCTAGAGTCGGTTTTGAGCCCAAGCAGAGTAAGTATGAGTTTGCGGCTCTTTTTCAATTTAAAAATTTTAGTTAAAAAAACGGTCCATTTTCAAAAAAATTTGGCATATTTTTTCATTGTAGATTGCGGCCTTTTAAATAATTTAAAATCTCATGACCGGCCTTGGGTCTTGCATCTATTTTGTTGAGTAAAAAAAAATGACAAGTCATTAGGATGACAATTTTGTGGTAATTCAAAGTATGATTAGTAGCACACAGGGCCGGC
>OVAV01002720.1:0-10806 GCA_900406375.1 Iberis amara
TAAGCTAATAAAAGACAATTAATGATATAATAATAGATACAAAATTATAAATCACACAGATAATAAAAATCTGATAATTAACTGTATTTTTCATATATTATATACCTTTATTATTCAAAATTATTATATACTATAAATTTAAATGATTAAATAATTATAAAATATACCATATCTACAAAATGATATTAATAAAAATCAGAAAAAAAACTAGAGCACAACGCGAGAACAATTAAAATATCTATAATTTATTTAAAGTTTCATCTAATATAAATTATATGATATAATACTAGTTGCTTTGTATGGGAACGAACACTTGATTCCCTTATTGGCCGAGGCGAATATAAATCTTTAATTCATTATAAAAAAAAGAATATAAATCTTTAATTACCTTTTCTATTTCTTTACGACCAAATAAGAAAAGAACATTGTCGTTGACAAGAGAAAAGAACAATAGCAAACTTTTTTTTTTGTTAATGAACAATAGCAAACTTTCGATTAAAAAAAAAAAAAAGAACAATAGTAAACATGTTGCCGTTATGACTAAATCATCTGTCGACTTTTCCTTAGCATTCTCCTCTTGTTAGCATTGAAAATTGAGATAGTTTTGTATATAAGTTTCATGGGCCTATAATAGTTTGGGAATGTGTTCAAATATACCAATTTTTTTTTTGTCAACAGTGTTATATTAGATTAAAAAAATACAACCCAGTAACAGGTACAATCTATCCCACACGATAAATTTTCTGATCCATATTGGGTAATTCTAGAAATATACTACTACAACTATGAAGGTAACCTAAAACTCCATTAAAGGAGGACAACCCAGTAACAAGTACAACCTATCCCACACGATAAATTTTCTGATCCATATTGGGTAATTTCTAGAAATATACTACTACAACTATGAAGGTAACCTAAAACTCCATTAAAGGAGGACAACAAATCCCTCAAAGGGATCATAACATCTAGACCAATGTCTAGAACTGATGATACCCCTTTCACCTCATCAAACGATGCAGGTATAGTAGGAACGAGGTTGACTAGACAGAGCTGAATCCTATAATCTAACACAAACCGATTGACAAATTTATTGCGACTAGACTTAGACATCCAAGACTTAAACATTTTAAAACCAAAAAGAAAAAGCCCAGAAAGAGGCCCAAGGAAGCCCAAAATTTAGGTTGGCAAGAGTATGTCTCGTAAAGAAATAGTGTGCCACGTGTCCAACAGTTGCCTAATCCGTGAAGAAACCAACAAACGCCGGAAATGATACTTCGCCGCTTCACTACTCCACTGTGTCTCTGTTTGGATCCGAAAAAATTAGAACCTTACAAAGCAGCCACCACAAACCTGCAACCATAAAACAAAACCTACGAGCTTCTGCACCGGACTGGAAAACTTTGAATGAACCGCAAGACTCAAACCCAGTTGACCAATCCCCAAAAAACTCCATCTCTCTCCAATGCCCGATCTACTTTCCCTCTTGGATTGCATGTCCGCTGGCAAGTCTGTCGCTTCTCGGCTTGCATGCGCCGTCTTCACTACATTGGAGGTACAAAAGAGGAACGGGACAGATACCATCTGTTCAGAGGAGAGAGGGAAAGAGGTGAAAACTCGGATCCGAAAAAAAGAAAGAGAGAACCGAGAAAGCGCATCATATGTACATACCGGCGGCGGCAGCACTGGACCAGCCGCCGGCGTCAAAAGAAACAGATATGAGAAAGCGACTCTCAAAACGACGAAAGAGAGAGAGCGAGAGAGGTAATTTTTATTTTTCTTTTTTTTTATTCAGTATTTTACCATGTTGCGGTAGATGCTAGATAGCATGTAGTTTATTTTTATTATACCCTTCTTATATTTAATAAACGTTTTTTATCAACCATACATTTGTTATTATAAAAAAGTCATTTGATTGGTAACCTATTCATGAGGAGTATAACCTACAAAAAAACTATCTTTATGTTGGGTTTTCGCGGATTTGGCTAGATTATCGGCCAAACTATTACATGATCTTGGAGATAGAGTAAAATGAAAAGAAAGAAGGGAAACACGTAGGATGTTGAATGTGGACAACCAATTCGCGTAAGCACGCCACTCATCTGGAAACTGAATCATGGATACGAGTTATGAACTGTCGGTCTCATTTAATAAAATTTAATATGTGAAATGGTTGAATTTACTTAAGATTTAATGAACATATGTCTTTGTATGCAAAATATTTTCATTATTTAAGTTCAAACAATTCGAAGAGAAAATTGATAGATAATTGTCCACAACTCTTTGTTTTTATTGTATTTTTAATTGTAGATATTGTTTACGGGACGAATGAATGTTCATCACAATTATATATGTATATATATATATATTATTTTTTTACAAAAATAATATGTATATATATATAACTATATAGCTTAAATAAATAATTTTTATTATTTTTTTTTACAAAAAATGTTGTTCTTATGGACAATTTATGTAAAAATGTTATTTACGAGACAAAATATCTTCATTTAAGTTTATAAGAAAAATTCAAACAATTCAAAGGAAATATGGTTTTTGTGGACGACTTATATGTAAATGTTATATAATTGGCGGATAATTGCCCATGATAAAAACATTACCCTGGAAGGTATTTCGTAAGTGTGTAGTGTAACAAGATAATTTAAATTAATAACTTATTGTTTTTGTTCATCACAACATTTTATTTTTGTGGATAATTTAAGTAAAAATATTGTCTACAAAGCGAATAATTGTGGACGTAATAATTTTTTATTTAGTGGATATGATGTGGTGAATTCTTCTATTTTGTATGTGGTAAATTTTATTTTAGTATCTAGGATTTTTTGCACTGATTTTTCTAGTTGATATATCTTAAGTAGACATGAAGAAGGATGAAAGATAAAGAGGAGGACCAAGAATTCAATAGAGAAAAAGAAGAAAGAAGATGAAAGAAAAAAGGAATAAGCTATATATTTTTTTTTAACTCAGGAATAAGCTATATATACATGAGGAAAAAAGTTAATTAAACCGAGAAAAAATGGTAAATGATTTTTTTACTTTTTTCTGGGAATAGTTTCGTCATTTTATTTTAACTAATAAATGCCCAAAATAGTATATTTCAAAGGAATATTAAAATCTGTGGTACTTTTCTAATTTTTTGTAATAATCTTGACGAATTGAAAACCATGTTTTTTTATTAATAGTTTCCTATGTTTTTTTATTTTTTTCTCTATGCAAAACAACAAAAACACATAAAATTATAGTGAAAAATAAATGGACAAGCATATCAAAACACTTACAATCGTGATAGGTAATATAGGTAGATGTAAAGTAGCTTTAATTTTTATTTTCAGAAAATGACTAAATTAGTTAAAATTATTAATTCTCTGTTTATATTTTAACTTCGTATTCAATCTTTATTTATTACTTCGAATTTGTTGTGATATATAGTACTTAGGGTCATATTTTGTTGTAGAAGTTTTTTTCTTTAAGAATATATTATATCACCCACTAAAGATCTTTTTGAAGAAGAAGCAATTGCTGTTCAAGAAGGATTAATGCATTTGTGCAGGCTATGTTATAAAGGTGTGATAGTCTCTAGTGACTCTAAAGAGCTCATGACCATCCTTCAACATGGTCAAGCTCACTCTCGCATGAAGGGTATTTGGAGACAAGGCATTTCTATTTTTCTTGAAGACATTTTAACCTTGGGCTCTCAAAGCTTTTGTTTAATATTTTGTCCATGTTCCTAGAGAGTTGAATATTTTGATAGATTCTTTGGCTACACCGGTCAGAAGTAACAATTCTACTAATGTTGTAAGAATTCTTAGTTTTTTTTTGTCATCTCAATTTTATTAAACTTAACCAAAAAATTTTATACACATAGGAGAGTTTGTACGCCTAGCAGAGGCTGCTAATCTATCAGCAACCGAGTTATAATCTCTGGAAACAAAATCAAAAGATACAACTTGGAGAGACTTACATAAGATCAGAATATTCCTAAGTAAATGAGTAGAATTATGACACCATAACCGAGACCTTATACCAGCAATGGATACTGGAAGGTTGCGATGCAGCAGTGAGAGTAGCTGTTTACAGTCTCCTTAGACACTGAATTGAGAGTAACCTAGTTGATTTAGATTAGTTAAAGCCTCCTTCAAAGCTACAACTTCAGCTTGAAATGGTGAAGAAACTGGCAAAGATGCAGAAGATCCTTAGAGCAGAATGTTTTGGTTATGTAAAAGGATCCAGCCAATTCCTATTGGTTCAGTAGGAGAGATCCATGAAGCATCAGTTAGCAGCATAGGAGTCCTAGAGCTATAGTTGTTTGATGAGGAGCATGGTTGTGATATTGCAGAATGCACTGGTTGCTGCGTTTGTGATTTTTGGTATTTTGTTGCATCCACTAAAGCCTTGTTGATAATGTCAGGGATTGCCCATTTCTTCATCTCATAAATCTTTGAATTCCTTAGCTTCCAAATGCGCCATAAGAGACAAGGGGAAAGATAAACCATTATACTATCATCCTCTGCAAAAGGAATAAGGACAGTGAAATTCAATACATAGTCTAGATTGAAGATCAGATCATCACTGAAATTCCCTGTACAAAGATTATCTATTGGAGCTAACTGCCAAATTTTCTTTGAGACTCGACATTGGAAGAAAAGGTGATTCAATGATTCCTCATAGTCCCCACATAATACACAAATTGGATCAGCTGCAATGTGACGTCTCAGTAACTCAGAGCCAACTGGTAGACTGTGATGTAAAATTTTCCATAAGAAAAGCTGAATCTTTGGTTGAATGGGAAATGACCAAAGCTTTTGGAACAAAGGCAAGGAAAACATAGGCGAGTCTTCTGTATTGAATAAAGTAAGTGCCACATGATATCCAGTCTTCACTGAGTATTCACCAGACCTGGAATATTGCCACAAAGGTAGGTCTGGTTGGTTCAGTAATGATGGTTAAATATGACTAACCAATGTACATTCCTCTGGGGTTAATTTTTTTTTTTTTTTTGTAACTTCTCTTGATCCCATGATCTACCAACTGAATCCAGTATTTGATTAACATTAGAGTATTGCTAGTTGATACCATGGGGATTAGATGCTGGGCTCCAACTATCTTTAAGTATTTATCTATCCAGCCATATACGAATTCGATGCCCATTGCCAACTGCCCAATATAATCCATGATTTACCAGTGGTAAGCTACTTACAAGACTTCTCCAGGCAGGGCTAGGTTGTGCAGTTAAAGTGGCATCTTGTAATGGGACCCTTAGATAATATTTGGCTCTGAAAACCTGGGAAATCAGGGAGTCTGGATAAGTTAGTTGACGCCAAACTTGTTTTGCTAAGAGGGCCACATTGAAAAGCTTAAGGTCCCTAAATCCTAATCCCCCATTCCTCTTAGATTTAGTTAAAGTTTTCCAAGCAACCCAATGAACCTTTTTCTGCTCTAAATTTGATTGCCACTAGAATCTTCTCATGAGAGTAACTAGTTCATTAATGATTCTGTTTGGGAGAGCAAAACAGGACATCATATACGAAGGGAGGGCAGTGACCACAACTTTCAACATTATTTCCTTGCCTGCCATTGATAAGAATTTAGCAGACCAGTGCTGAACCTTTTGCTTTACTCTGTTAACAATATAAGAGAACTTGTCTGCCTTGTTACGACCAATAATTTCTGGCAATCCAAGGTATTTACCAATACCTCATGTTTTTAAAACCCCAGTAATGACTTGCATTCTTTGTCTTGTCTGTTCAGGGCAGTGTTTACTAAACATGACACTAGATTTATTAAAATTAACCTGCTGCCCAGACAATGTTCCATATAATTGTAAGCTATACAGCAGGTTTCCACATTCTATGTCCTCAGCTTTACAAAATAGGATACTATCATCAGCAAACAATAAGTGAGAAATGGCTGGCCCATTCCCACTTGCCTTAAAACCATGCAACTGCCCTTTATGAACTAAATCTTGAATAAGAAAAGAGAGCCTTTCTGACACAAGTAAATAAATGTAAGGGGACAGGGGGTCACCTTGTCTAATACCTTGTTGAGGCTTGATTCTACCAACTGGTGTACCATTGATGAGTATTGAAAAAGTGGGTGAATTGATGCATTCCATTAACCATCGACGCCACTTTTTTTGCAAATCCCAATTTAATCATCATGAATTCAACAAACCACCAGTTAACCTTATCAAAGGCTTTGGCTATGTCTAGTTTTAAGGCCATATAATCATCTACCCTTTTTCTAGTAGTTAAAGAATGGATAAGCTCATGGGAAATTAATACATTATCCGTTATATGGCGTTCAGGTATAAAGGCAGACTGGTTAACTGAAACAATAGTGTGGAGGAAAGGTTTTAACCTATTAGCCAAGACTTTTGAGATTAGTTTGTAGGCTACATTAGCCAAACTAATTGGCCTATAATCCTTAGGATGCTGGGGGGAATCAATTTTTGGGACCAGGCATATAAATGTATGATTCAGGTTGGGGTCTAGCCTAGTGGATTCAAAGAAAAACCTCATATAACCTTTTACTTCATTATGAATAATAGGCCAGTGTTGTTTATAAAAACCTGCATTGAATCCATCTGGGCCTGGATACTTAGCTTCATGCATCTGGTTGAGAGCTGTGATGATTTCAGTATCCTCCAAATCTTTGGTGAGAGCAGCATTCATAGTTTGTGTGGAACTGTAGGTTGCAATGAGGAAAATACAAAGAGATCTAAATGCTCAGGGGTAGCAAAACTTGTAAACAATTTAGTAAAATAGTTCACAAAGACCTGATGAATTTTAGATTCCTCATGTTGTATGATTCCATTATCATCCTCTATCATCACAATTCTGTTAGAGTGCCTACGAAGCTTCATTTGATGATGGAAGTACTTTGTATTTTTATCACCTTGTTGTAGACATAAGGTTCTGCTTTTTGTTCTGTAATAGGATTCTTCATGCTGATACGCCTGGTGCAATTGAGTTTTAAGTGTGGAAAGCAGTGAAAAATCCCTAGAGTCACTATTATAAAATTCATGTATCTTTAGTTGGAGATCTTGCACTGTTTTCCCTGAATTAAGCTGATGCTGCCTTTTCCAAGCTGCAATTCCTTGTCTACAGTAAGCTAAAGCTTTTGAGAAATTGGTTGGGGAAAGTGGTACACATTTCTCTTGCCAAACTTGCTTGACTGCATTTGAGAGATCATGATTGCTTTTCCATCGGTTGTCATACTTAAATAAGTAGGAGCCTTTCCAGTGATTGTTTCCAATTTCCAAGAGTAGTGGACGATGGTCAGAAGCTCCCCATTGGAGCATAGAGACAGATGAGTTAGGGAAAGTAACAATCCATTTTGAGTGAGCCATAGCACGATCAATACGAGTTTTAACTACAAAATTGGATCTATGCCCTTTCCAAGTATACCTTCCTCCAAAAGTATGAAGATCTGTTAAGCCCATGATTCTTGTAAATTCTCTGAACTGAGTAAAAGAAGCCTCTGAACGATGAACACCTCCACTTTTTTCAGTCATAGACAGAATATCATTAAAATCCCCCCCCCCCCCCCCCNTAATCTCCAGAACTCGAAGAACCATAATTACCACTAATAGTCTTCCAAAAAGAATGTCTTATAGTCCTATCAGGAGGAGCATAAAGATATACTAACTTAGTAGGAACCTTATCAATAGTAAGCCAGAACCTATTGAAATTTGGAGATGAAGCCGATGGGGGTTCCAGGGAGATATCATCCTTCCAAAAAACTGCCAGACCTCCTTGTTTACCTGCTGGCGGATGAGTAAAACAAAATGTATAACCCAATTCATTCCCAATACGCCTAACAAAAGCATCTCCATTCATTATATCCGAGAGGAACATAATATCCGGCTTATACTTACGCCGGATAGGAAAAAATTGGTGAATTGTCAGGGTGCTCCACAACCCTTGACAATTCCAGTGAAGCAGCCTCATTTGGGCATGGGTGGTTTAAGGGGGTCCACCCTCCCCTTCATCTTCAATGGCACTGTCAATCTTTGACGTCTTGATGAGGCTTCATCTCCAAATGAGCCCAAGGACTGGATTCAAGCACAGAGAGCATATGATGCTCCTTTTTGAAGAAAAACTGCACAGTATTATCATCCAAGACTCTAGCAGTGACTTTATTTTCCATTTTTCAGGCTCTGGGAAGAGTATGATTCATTGCATGAACATTTTGTTGAGTTGGATGAAGACTACGAACCACAAAGCTTAGTCGATTAGCTTACAACCGGCGAGATTGACCATCGACTGTCGGATGGAAGGGGATACGATCGAAACCAGATCTAAATTTTGCATTGATCTCCACAAATCCGCCATCAGAACTTGAAACGAAGATCAAAAAGTATAAACATAAGCGAGAACTGAGATTGAAAAGAGAAGCAGAGGATTTAACCGCAAAAATACGAATTTGCAATCGCATGCAGCAAAGAAGGTACTCCAGACGCAGAGAGAGTTTCTTCTATGTTGTAAGAATTCTTAGTTAATTATAAATATAAATATATGTTGATAAAAAAAAACATTGTTAGTGTTTGGTAAAGCTTATTATTTCTATACCATAGAATTTTTCTATTAATAAGTTAAGTATTTATTTTAGTATATATGTTAACACTAAGAAGATATATAGAACATAACATATTAATTAGTCTAATAAATAAATAACAATTTTTTATCAATAACCAAAAACTAAAAAAGTTGTTTAAATAAACCAAAATCTATGTAAAAATGAAAAACCAAAAATTTACAATCCAAAATTCAAATTTAAAAATAAAAAAATCATAATCTGAAACATAAATCAAAAACTTTCAATTTTATCAAAAAAAAAACCAATATCAAAAACTAAATTTAAAACCAAAAATATTCCAAACATTCATGGTCTAAAAACAAATACAAAAAAATCCCTCAAACATACATAACCTTAATATTTTTACGATTGTACACCACTCTGTATTGATCTGATTTCTTATAAAGTATATTTTCAGTAAATTCTTTCCATTTTGTCCTTTTTCGATATTTGTAGAAAACTAAGAAATAATATGAAAATACAATGGTTTTATTGTTTCCTCACCTTTGTTCTTAGAATAGAAAATCAATAAACATCAAAACTGATATTTTATTGGATATTTAAAAAGGCCCTAAATCTTTAGTCGGTTATTTAATTAACATGTAAATAATAGTTTGTTACATTCTCGACATGTCACTGATTATGACAACAAAGTCTCACATGTCAGAAAGTTTTGCACATTGCAATGAAACCTTGATGTAACCCATGGCAGCATCATTTCCCAGGGTTGGAGCGTAATCTCGATATGAATATATTTTTGAAGTTATAATAAACAAATTTAATAATATTTTAAAGTATGCTTTAAAAAAATTTCTTCTCTAAAATTATAGAAATGATGAGTATTTATGAGCATAATTATATGCTAAATATTTATTTAAATATCATTAAGATTAACTCTAATTCATTGTACAACACATAATTTCTGAAAATATTGATTTACTTTTTTGTGCACTAACATATTAGTAAAGCATAAAAAAACACACTAACAAATGTTAAAATTGTCAGTCACTTATTAACTTGTCTATCATAAAATAATGTTGTCCATCAATAAGACTAGTTGATGATATTTCTGTTACATTATGGACGAAAATATACAAATAAAAAAAGAAGGTTCATGGATGATATTCTTTTCGCTGATCTTCGATGTGAATTTCTACATACTTTTTAAATTCATATTTGCTTTTGTCACTTACAACGACCTTCACATTGTCTATGGACATTAGTTCTGTTTTATATCAATGTTCAATGGTAGGTTCACCATCAACTACGTGTTTGAACATGGTAAGTTCCCCATCACACTGAAGTCCCTCGGCAGGCGATGGACAATATAGACATATATGTAACGCGTCTCTTAGTTTTCCACATATAGACAACTCACCTGACTCTAGAGTTTGTTGTCTATTCAATATTGAAGGTTTGATAGTTATAGACAACAATTTTCTATTACTCGGTGGCCCAGTTATACCCCACAACATAAATTCTTGTCAATCAACACACCTCATATTACCTAAGTCAATATCAAAACCAACTTGTCTACCAATCTCATTTTCAGTTTCAATCATATTTTCTTATCCATCAAACAATAAAGCCACATATTATCCTTCATATTCTATGTCTACGAAGACTTATCCACACACTCCATGTAACGCACACATTATTAACCAATGAGTATCAACAATAATGTATTAATGACACTTAAATGCATGTCAGTTCAATGTCTCATAAACCAACCTCCTTTCGACCAAAGGAGAAAGAGATGATGACACATTAGTAATTTTTACATGCCACGATACCACACATTTGTAGTATTTTTTGTAATAAAACATGATTTTGGTATTTTGGAAATGTTGTCCACCAATTATGGTATATTAGAAAAAAATTCTCTTTCCATGGCTTAGAGGGTAATCTCAATATAAATATATTTTTGAGGTTATGATAAATTAATTTTATGATATTTTAAAGTTTGGTGCTTTAAAAAATTGTCTTCTCTAAAAATATAGAGGTTATAAGCATTTAGAAGCATAATTATATGGTAAATGTTTATTTAAATGCTTTTTTTAATAAAACCTGAGACCTCATACAAAAACATGATTATTTATTAACTAACATTTTTTATTTGATGTTTAAAATTTCCACACGCTGATTAATAAAACACAAAATATCATTTACCTTAGAGAAAATTTGGAAAAATACCATATTTGGGTTTCTAAA
>OVAV01002721.1:0-10449 GCA_900406375.1 Iberis amara
TGTGTGATTCTTTTTTTCCAGCTTAGGGTATATCAGATGAAGTCCCGTCTTGGTTGAGAGTACTTTGCATTAGTATCTTGAGTCTTGGCCTTTATTCATGTATCTCAATACACCCGTTCAAATTTCAACATGATTAAAAAAATCATAGAATAAAAGTTCCTAAGAATGGGGTAATTGATTAGTCATCCTCTTTAATCTTCCTAAGTGTTTTACATACATCAATCATGAGCTAATCCCTAAATAATAGACTCATTAACAATCAGATTCAATCCCTTGACAAATGATCTCAAACTAAACTGTATCCAGACCTAATTCTCATTAACGGAACAAAACCTGGCAGACATGAAGAAAAAAGTCTATTAAAGCCAATAAGCACCCTAAACAGCCAATCCCTTGGGATAAAAATGCAAATCTCTGAAATCAGTTGGTTCAGACATATCATCAAACACCTTATGAGTGTGGAAACGTATGGGCTCAAATTTCAATTTATCATAAAGAAATAAGCATTAAGAACACTGAAACGGAAATGATATATGCATAAACAAGCTTAAATACCTAGGAGATAAAGGATTCACCACTAGTCTATCACATCCTCAAGAACAGATAAACTACTCAGAACTCATGAAAAACACAAACCCAGAAATGGAATAGACATGATATTCATAAAGATCAGACTTAGATTAGTAGGTTTAGACAAGATGAAATGGTAAAAACAAAGTGGAATGATCAAACATTCAGAAATACTCAAGAACAAAAACCCAAAAATTCATACATAAATCCAGAAATAAGGATGCACTAGATATTCATGATCCTAGAGCTAAGATAAACAAAGATAAACAAGAATCAAAACAAGAAAGAACATAGATTAAAAGATAATGAAAGATATTGTCAAAGGTGGGCGTAATCAAAACAAGAAAGAACATAGATTAAAAGATAATGAAAGATATTTACAAAGGTGGGTGTAATCAACTATTTATAGTGGTTTAAGAAAATCCTATATCACTAAAAAAGGAGGCTTTAGACTGCTCAACTCAGATTGCTTGGCCGAGTAGCTTGGCCGCTGCATCTTGACTCGGCTAGCTTGGTCGAGTAGCTTGGCTGAGTGTAGCTTTAGCCATATCTTCATATTCTTGACTCGGCCAAGCGGCCGAGTAGCTAGGCCGAGTGCAAGACTTGGCCATATCTTCATATTGCTGATTCGGATTGTAGGCCGAGTTGAATGGCCGAGTGTGGTCTTTGGACGAATGTTCCATGTACACTCGACTAGCTTGCCAAGTTGAATGGCCGAGTGTGGTCTTTGGCCAAAGTGTTTGGTCTTTTCTCGGCTCCATGTCGAGTTCCTTAGCCAAGTTAGATGGCTTGGCCAATTGTCTTCATGACCTAGACTCGACTGTTGGCCGAGTAAGAGGACTTGGCTTGGGCTGGATCTTCTTGATTCGGCAAAGTGTTGAGTACGATGTTGGAGTTTATGCCTTGGCTGAATCTTCATGTGCCTTAAGTATTTGACTCGGCCTTTGGCGGAGTGCCTCGGCCAAGTCAACACTTCTCCTTCTTCATCTTATCTTTAATGTTCCAAAAGTTTTCTAAGTACTTGAGTTGACTCCAAAATGCAACATGTATGCAGTATTCATGCAAAACTATCCTAAATATGCAAAGTTACTATAAAGAACCATGAATGCAACACAATGATGATTGAACATAAGTAAAATGATGACAAATGTATGCTTAAAACATGTAAAATATAGAGATATCAATTCCTCCAAACTTAATCCATGCTTGCCCTCGAGCAAGTAATTCATAAGCTGGAAAAGAGGTTTGAAAATGGGGACTTAGAACCAAAATATGCTAATAAACTAGATGAAATCAATGTCCAAGTTAAGAGTTCTAAAATGCAAAGTAATTTCATTTTACTTAAAACTTTAGTCATACTCATCAAAGCATAATTCATATCAGTTCTGACCTGCACATGCATTCAAATCTACCCAACCCTTTAACATTTATTAAGCAGAAGCCATGGATCAAACTATGCACATTCATTGAACTCATTTGGCTAAAGGATAGGTTAAGAGACAAAGTTGGTCGCTCCATATAATGGTTAACATCTTCATAACAAGGATTACTCAAAAGAGATTGAAATTTAGTAGAATGCTAAAGGTAAGAACCAATTGATGCATACAAGAACATAACCCCATCTACCCAAAACTTAGAAGCAATTAGCTTTCCGAATTCTAAACCCAGTAGGAGATCCTCTTTCTACCTTTTATAGCTCAAAGATATTATTATGGTTCTCATTTCCTTTTCTTTTTTTTCTTATTCTAGGAGAGGTTTCTTTTCCTTTAAATGACTTCTAGTGGATTGGCTTCTTTCTAAAATTAGCAGCTATGGTCTTGTTTTTCTTCTCACACATTAAGACATTCTAGGCTTTTGCCCTTTTCTTTTCTTTTCTAATTGCACAAATCATACATTTTACATTACACTACCCAAATCCTTTACTGGATCATATTGTTTTGCTTTTCTTTTTCTTTCCTCTCCGAAGAATTCTTAACCATTTTCATTTTTCTTTACCCTTTGCCAATTTGTTCTTTTCTTTTTTCAATCAAACCCAATACCTAGAATCGAATCCCACCTAGTCCTATGTAGTCCAAAAATCGTGAACTAGAACTACATGAAATTCCATTCTTGTGAGCTCAAACCTAACACTTCCTACCAATCTCATTTTAGAAAAAGACCTTACACTCATAACAGGTACAAGGCTTGAAAGAAAGCTAAGTTGAAGGTGGGAAATGTACTTGGATTAACAAGAGTGGTAAAATGGTAAGAGAAAATCTAAGTATGTATATAATATCCATGAGTTCGAATCTAATGCATAAACATGATAATTAATAGTCAAATTCAGGTTCATATAGATAGGGACAAGTATTAGATCACAATATGCTTCAATTAAGAAAAGATTATGCAATTACACATTCTAAGCATGGTTCAGTCTTACTTTAATTTAATTAAGGTTCATTAGAAAACTAATAACTAGGGCATTGAGATTATCTAATAAATCAATACATTTACAAGTTATAATCATCCTAGTCCCCTATGCAAATATAATCATCCTATATGAAACAAGACTAGACTCAATCCTAGAATGCTAATGCAACTACATGAACACTTTGTTTTTAGATAATTTTCGAAAAAATTTCATATTATGTCTTAGATGCATGCAGACACAAAGATGCAAAATTTAAAATAAGAAAACAAGTAAACATCATCAAATACTTCTTAAACACTCTCCCAAACTTAAATTACACAATCCATTTTGTAATAAAAATGCAACGGGGAGTTCAAGTTCAAAACACATTAAACACATATATCAAATAATAAATGTAGTGGTATATACAATGGAGTGTTGGAGTGGTACCTCATGGTTTTGGAATGAAGAAGGAAATAGTGGGATGAGAAAACATGTTTGTTGTTTGCAATCCATCCAATGTTCAACATATTGTCTCACCTATCAAACAAATAAAAACCTTGAAATTCATTAAAAAGATAACAAGAAACTAAAAGATTTTGTACAAGGATAGACATGAGAATTCCTCCCAAATGAGCTTGTTTATAGTCTCTAAGCTTGACTCCCTGTTAAAACCTTAACTTTGAGACGGTTCTCCAAGGAGAATCAAGGTTCTTTCTACTAGTTTTCTTTCTGGAATGATCCAACCACCCATGTTTGGTTTGGCTCGTGGACTGTTCACTTTAAACTCCTTATCAAGTTTTCCAACTAGTATGATTGTTCCACAAGGTAGCACTTCCTTGACTATGAAATCCCTTGACAAATGTGAGTTCATCATCCTTGGAAAAAGCTTGAGTTTCGAGTTGAATAAGAGCACTTGATCACCACTCTTAAACTTTTGATCACCACTTTTGAGACCCATTGTTGGAGCTTTAGACTCAAACATGTCTTTAAAAGAAGTTGTGCTTGAAGCTGGATGTTGTAGTGGGTTAGATGTCCAAGTCAGGCTTAAACTGGATCCAGAAATGCTTGAAGTGGACAACCTGACCGAGTCAGGTGTCCGAGTCAAGCTTTTGCTTTCCTTAACTTCTGCAATAACTCTTGTTTCTGACTTCTTGACATCCCCAAATGCTTCTGGATGCTTAAGTACCTTGTTTAAGTCCCCATTCAACTAATACCCCCAATGAATCGCTGCATGAGTACCCAACTTCTCCATTCTTGGTCAATGTTGTTTGGTGATATTCCTTCTCATTCATTTCTTTGATATAGAATAGCTAACCTTGGATTATGGGTTTCTTCATTCTATCCCTAATATTAAATATCATCTTGAGATTCTTTCTCATGCTCAGTTTGATGTTGCCTTTTTTAACATTGATTACAACTCCAACTGTTACTAAAAATGGCCTTCTTAAGATCATCTTGATATTAAATATCATCTTGAGATTCTTTCTCATGCTCAATTTGATGTTGCCTTTTTTTAACATTGATTACAACTCCAACTGTTACTAAAAATGGCCTTCTTAAGATCAAATGGTCTTTTGGCTCTTTGTCCATATCCAATACCACAAAGTGTATGGATATCTTCACATTCCCAATTCTAATAGGCAAGTTTTCCTAAACTCCATGAAGTTGTTTAATGGATCTATATGTTAACACCAGAGATATATTGGGGGCTTTATATTCACTTAATCTCAACTTCTTGGCAATTGAGAGAGGCATCAAGTTGATGGATGCTCCTAATTCACATAGGCGTTTTGTTGAAGGTCAATGGACCTGATGAGCATGGTAGAGTGAAAGAACCATGATATTCTAACTTTTCTATTATAATGGCATTGCATTCCTCATTTGGCACCAACATTCCTTGAATTTCACTATCCTTCAGGTATTTCTCAAAGATTCCTTGGTATTTCTCCATAATCTCGTTCTTGAATATTGATGAAATGGAAATCAGGGCGTGTAAGGTGGTGAAACAAATGGTGTTTCCTTGTTCTTGGAAGCAGCTGGTTTTTTCAGCAACAACAGGCTTGACTCTCGTTACTAACTCTGGTTGGTTACCCACTTCATTGTTCACTTCAGCATCAACTTGTGCAGAATCGTCATCATGTTCAACATTTAGACTCAAAACCTCCCCAACTGGAACCACACTGTCCTCAGTGACGTGAGTAGGTCCTTTCCAAGTAGGTAGGTCCAGTTCACTCCTAAAAAATATGGCATTGACGTGTGCAAATTCTTTTGAGTTTTGGAAAGCTTTCTCTGGACGGTGGCCAGTTGGTTTTGGAGTATAAGTGGAAGTAGACTTGCCTCCAGATAATTCACCCTTGAGTTCAAAACTTCAATCTTTGTATTTATGGCATTGAATGAGCAGTCTAAATTGTGTTTGATCTTATAAACTTCTTTGAATTCTCCATTGCACCATTTGCTTGACCTTGAAGAAGTTGTTGCATCAGGCTTGAACATTAGTGTCTTAGGACTACTGTTGTTGAGGAACAAAAGTAGGTGGTGTACCCATTGGTTGCTATTAAAACCCAGCTTGATTCTGTCCATATTGAATGACTGACTTGGTTTGTGTTGTTACAGTGGAGGATAGACTTGATCCTGTGGGTTGGCGATATTGTTGCTTCGGTAGGATAGGTTGTGGTTGTTCGTGTAAGTTATGAAACCTTTGTTATAGCCACTTTGGTTCTGAATGTAGCTAAACCCCATTTGAGCTAGCTAGTCAGTGTAGTCAGCTAAGGAAGATATATAACCTGAACTTAGTCATCTTCACTAACAAAGAGGACATGTTGTTGTTGGCTTTGAAGCATCTTATCCATTTGATCATTCAGAGATTTTATCTCCTTCTTGATTTTTTCCTCACTATCAGTACTTCCTCGAATACTCCTATCATAATCTTTATTGTAGTTCTCATCAGATTAAGCCAAGTTCTCCACTAGCTCCCAACCTTCATCTACATTTTTGTGCAAAAAGTTCTCATTGCTTGTTGTGTCAAGTAGTATCTTTATATTTGGGAGAACTCCTCTGTATAGAGTGCTAAGAAATAACTCCTTGCTGAATCCATGATGAGGACACTACAATGTATAGCCCTTGAACGGCTCCCAAGCCTCACAGAATGTTTCTGCATTCTTCTGCACAAATCTAGAGATTTCATTACAAAGCTTAGCTGTTCTTGAAGCAGAGAAGAACTTGGCAAGAAGAGCCTTCATGGAATCATCCCAAGAAGTGATAGAGTTCTGAGGAAGTGCCTTTTCCCATTGATGTGCTTGGTCACCAAGAGAAAATGGGAAAAGTCTTAGCTTGAAGGCATCTTCATTGACTACATTGACCTTGGTTAGGCTACAGAGCCTATCAAACTCGTCAATATGTTCCAAGGGGTCTTCCAACGGCAAGCCATGAAACTTATTGGCTTGAACAATTGCTATCAAGCTATGATTGATTTCAAAGTTGTTGTTGTGAACAGCAGAGGCACAATTCCATGGCTTTGAGTGTGAGTGCTAGGTGCATCACTAGCTCCAATAAATCTCTCTCGAATAGGTGGTACTTGTTGTTATTGATCAACCACTGTTGGTGGTAGTTGTTGATCTTGGTGAACTACTCTGATGTTGTTCCTTTCTTCCCTTAACTGTCTTTGAAGCAAATTTATGTTTTCAAGATAGTGTAAGAGATGCTTGTTTCCTTGTGATCTTGTGTGCATACAGCTTCACGTCAATAGTGGTCACTAACTTTGGGAAGTTACCCACTTTTGGGAAACAGAGAGATTTGTATGTACCTCAAGTCCAAAGACATAAGCAGAACAAAGTGAGTAATCAAAATAGAGTGTAAACGAACTTGATCTCAAAAAATCTAAAATCTTGAATGTAACAAACAAACACCTAATTGGCAGTGGCACGAAATTGATAGTATGAATAGTTCAATTCCTAAGGCACTATCATTGTCATTGCAGTACAATAGGTTATCAATCCAAATGGGTGACTTATTAACCAATCAAGATGCAATCAAGTTCTATTAATTCAAGCTAGATAATTAAATGTTTAAACTAACAATCCTAAATTAACATAATAGACATGAAAATTAAACTAAACATAAGAACTATCATGCAATAATCAGAACTAACATGATAGACAGCAATAGCATGAGTGAACAAATGAAATTTAAAACAATCAGAGAATGAAAGTTCCTAAGGATGAGGTAATTGATCAGTGATCCTCTTAATCTACCCAAGTGTTTAAAATACCTCAATCATGAGCTAATCCCTAGAAAATAGACTCATTAACAATCAAATTCAATCGCTTGACCAATTATCTCAAACTAAGCTATATTCAGACATGATTCTCATTAACGGAACACAACCTAGCAGGCATGAAGAAGCAGTCTATTAAAGCCAATAAGCACCCTAAACAACCAATCCCTTGGGATAGGAATGCAAATCTCTGAAATAAGTTGGTTCAAACATTTCATCAAACACCTTATGAGTGTAGAAATGTCTGGGATCAGATTTCAATTAATTAGAGAGAAATAAGCATTAATAACACTAAAACAAAAATGATCTATGCACAAACAAGCTTAAACACCTAGGAGATCAAGGATTCACCCCTAATCTATCCCATCCTCAAGAACATATGAACTACTCAAAAGTCATGAAGAATACAAACCCAGAAAATAGAATATACATGATATTCATAAAGATCAGATTTAGATTAGTAGGTTTAAACAAGATTTAAAGGTAAAAACAAAATGGATTCAAAGTACAATAAACAAACATTCAAAAATACTCAAGAACACAAACCTAGAAATTTTATACATAAACCCAAAAATCAACATGCACTAGATATTCATGATCCTATAGCTGAGATAAACAAAGATAAAACATAATCAAAACTTGAAACAACATAGATTAAAAGATAATGAAAAATATTGTCAAGAACCTTCGAAGACGAAAAAACTAGTAAAACATATAAAAACCTAAGTTCAAAGCATAAAAGAAGGGATGAATTACAAAGGTGGGCGTAATCAACTATTTATAGTGGTTTAGGAAAATTCTATATCACTAAAAAAAAAAAATAGGAGGCTTCGGACTGCTCAACTCGGGTTGTAGGCCGAGTTGAATGGCCGAGTGTGGTCTTTGGGCGAATGCTCCATGTCTTCGCTCGGCTAGCTTGCCGAGATGAATGGTCGAATGTGGTATTAGGCCGTAGTGTTTGGTTTTTGCTCGACTCCATGACGAGTTCCTTAGCCGATTTGGATGGCTTGGCCTATTGTCTTCATGAGCTAGACTCGGCTGTTGGCCAAGTAAGATGACCGAGTGAGAGGACTTGGCTTGGGCTGGATCTTATTGATTCGAAAAAGTGCCGAGTAAGATGTTTGAGTTTATGCCTTGGCAGAATCTTCATGTTCCTTAAGTGCTTGACTCGGCCTTTGGTCGAGTGCCTTGGCCAAGTCAACACTTTTCCTTCTTCATCTTGTCTTTAAGGTTTCAAAAGTTTCCTAAGTACCTGAATTAACGCGAAAATACAACATGTATGCAATATTCATGCAGAACTATCATAAACATGCAAATTTACTATAAAGAACCATGAATGCAACTTAATGATGACAGAACATAAGTAAAATGATGACAAATGTATGCTTAAAATATGTAAAATGTAGGGATATCAATGGCTAGAGTTTGAATCATGAAGTCCTACCTCCCTAATGTCCTTAGTATGGAAAACCATTTGATACAAATCATACTAAAGGGAAAAGAGTATAGACTCCATGGCTAAGAGGATCATGCATTGACAAAGCTTGTGAGTCCAAACTTTGCAGGGATGAACTCACAAACCTTTAAACTTGTAGTCTTGATCGAAGCTTCTTGTATATCATGGAAGTATCACACTTTACTCCACCTTTTGCCTAATTTTGTGGCAATCCACCTTTATGTGCTCCCATGAAACATATTCTTGGAAGAAATGTGAATTGTGGATTGATTTTCACAATGAATGGTAACATGAGTGTTTGTCTCAATTTGCAAATCTCTTAGCAATCTTTTTGGCCACATAAGCTCATAGGTTAGGTTCCTCGTTTCTCTATATTTTGCCTCGACACTTGTACATGATACAATCTTTTGTTTCTTGCTCTTCCTATTGACTAGATTCCCATCATGAGAGTGCAATAGCTCGTGGTTGACGTCCTATCAACCCTATATGTTGTCCAATTTGCATCACAATACCCAACAATTTATGTGCTTGTGTTTCATCCTTCTATATGCCTTGACTCATAGCTCCTTTGAGATACTTTAAGTTTTGGTCCACCATACTTCAGTGATGCATTTAGGTGCTTGCATATTGTTGTAAACTTGGTTTATAACAAAAAATGCTAGGCCTAGTTATGGTTAAGTAGATTAGCTTACCAATCATCCTTCTACATTGATATTAATCCTCAAATAGCTTGTCTTCAATTTCCCTCTCTCTAAGGATTTTGTAGCCTTATTTAATTGGGCTATTGACTAGTTTTGTTCCAAGCTTTCCTGTTTCAATCAAAATGTCAAAAATGTACTTTTTTGTGATAGGAATAATGCATCTTTGGATCTACAAACCTATATCCCAAAAAAGTACTTAAGTTCTCCGAGATCCTTAATGTCAAAAACATATTTGAGAAATTCTTTTTCAGAAATTCTTTTGTGGATTGATTCCTTACATTATTATTCTCGGAGATGATTATATCATCTACATAAATGAGAATGACTTTTATACCTCATTGGCTTTGAAAGGTGAATAGGGTACGTTTACCTTCTGATCTTGTGAATCCTCTTGTCTTCATTGTGGGGCTTAGCTTGTGATACCAAGCCCTTGGTGATTATTTAATTCCATAGATTGCCTTCTTGAGCCTAAGGACCTTCTTTGAGCTACTGATTTTCAAGTCCGAATGATTGATACATGTACACCTCATCTTCTAATTCTCTTTGAAGGAATGCATTCTTGACATTTATCTTCTAAAAATCTCATTCAAGATTAGTAGCTAAGGATAAAATGACTCTAACAGTGTGAAGTTTGGCCATTAGTGGAAGTATCTTAGTAGTCATCTCCATAGATTTATGTAAAACCCCTTGTCACTAGCCTTACTTTGTGTCTCACTATATCATCATTGGTTTTGTGTTTAATAGTGAAGACCTAATTAAAGTGTGATAACCGAAATTCGCACTGTCGATTTCCGTTAGATACGGAAAATCAGAGATAACTCTAACTTTCCAGAGATCCCATAATTCTGTGAGTCAAACGTAACAAGATCAGAGTACGAAAGCAAACAGTAGAAGTACGAAAATTAAAGAACACGAAAGATAACAAAATAGAATAAGAGTTTCAATTTGATGATTTTGCAAAAATTTGGGAATGAGGGTTCTTGAGCAATTTTAGGCTAAGTTTGGGGGAATTGGCCTGATTAGGGTTGATTAAGGTTTGAGATTGATGGAATTGGGA
>OVAV01002723.1:0-10804 GCA_900406375.1 Iberis amara
CATTTAACACATGTGTTTTTTATTATTCTTTGACTAACACCTAAATCCCACTCTCTTCTTCTTGGCCCTTCTAAATCCTCTCTAGCCTCTTCTTCTGCTAACTCTAATAAGGCTCCATTGGACCCTGATCCATCCTCCTAAAGAATTGTTGCCTTCAAGCTCATGCTGTCAAATTATTGATCTTCTAAACCTCCAAAATAAGTGAATGTAAAATTACAATCAAGTCCATGCCATATACAATGAGTAATGGTTTCTAGCTTATATATGGTTTCCCTCTCTATGTGCTTTTCTGTAAAGAAGAAGGCCACACGATAAATTGATGCCCATTATCACCTACTATTTGTGATAGGTGAAACTCTACAATACTTAATGTTGTGGATTGCACACGATAGAAAACTAAAGGATCACGAACATGCCTCCACTAGGAGAAAAAGTACGAGGAGGAATAATATGATAGGTCACTTTATCCATAAAGAGGTGATGAGTGTAGCCTTTGGAACCCGGAACCATTGAAATTGGCATAGGTTTGGACAAATTGGACTGTTCAAAAGAATTAATTTGGTGCAGAGGAAATCGAAGCTAAAAGATCCTTCTATATAGGTTATGTATACAGGTCAAGCTCAATCATATCTAGCAACTGAAACCTCTGACTCAGGCTCCTCTAATTCAAATCTTAAAGATACTTTAAACTATCACCCTCAAGATTTGGAGAAACTTACACAAGTTATATATCTCCAAAAAAGAAGAAGCTATATATATGTTAACCCCAGAAAATTATGGTTACTAAAAAAGGTCAAACATATATATGGCTCATTATCAAAAGCGTCAGTTCTTTCAAGTTAAGACCTAGTTCTTTCAAGGGCAAATGCCTCATATTAATTACTTATTATCCCCTATGTCAAACCTTTTTGGGATATTGTGGGAGCTAAATTGATGTCGGGTTAATTTGGTGGCTCGGGTCGGAGCCAAGTATTGGGCGTGGACTTTAAAAAAGCTCAAAATATGAAGAAAAAGAGAACGGGCTGGCGCGGCCCACTCTGAGGTGAGCTACACCTGGAGAGCTGTGACGAAGCTCCGAAAGTCCTGACGCCGATGACGATGGGAGAGCAGCCTCGGCGCTCTAGAGAGACCTCAGTGCGTGGTGAAAGCTCAATGCACGGGAAGCCTGGCCTGCGGGGAGAGCTCGGTGCGCAGAAAACCCGGTGGGCCGAGAGGCGGAGCTCGGCGAGCAGTGATGATGCTCAGTAAACCGCGACGGAGCCCTTGAACATGGGTTATTGCAAGACACTTGAGGCCAACGAACGTTAGAGGGAGATAGCGGGCCGGCGTGGCCCATCACGAGCAGAGCTTCGAGTGGGTTGTCTTAGCTCGTTAGGAAGCCCAGAGCGGAGTCTCCAAAAGAGCGGCGAGAGTTGGCCGAGCAAACGATTACGAGAAGTTCAAAATACGTAACGGCAGATCAGGGGAACTAAATGCACATTGAGTACGGGGGTGCTTAAAGAAGCCGCAGAGAGAGGCCTATAAATGATCTTTGTGAGGATCCTGAGAGGGGACCAAAAATCTTCTGTAAAACTTAGAGTATTTGGAGAGAAATTTATAACACTTGAGAGAGATTTGTAATCAAAGAGATATTATAATAAAGCAAACACATTTCTTTACATTTCTTTCAATCAAATTCGGTGTGAGGGAGATTCTGCCTTTACATTTTGGCGCCGTCTATGGGGAAGTGACAACTTTCGGAAGAAGTCAGCTCTACCTAGCAAAGGAGATGGATTCACTCGTGAACAACCCAACTGTTGACGCTCTCACAGAGCTGAAAGCTCTACTCGCGACCCTGGTGAGATTGTCAAAAGACAAAAAGAATCGATTGATGCACTCGCTGCTCGCTTCAAAAGTCATGAGCAGAACATGAAAACCCAGTTGGCGACCCTTGCGAGTGTCCAGACTGATCTGGAGGCGGGGTTGGTTGCGCAGAGGAATCTGCCCCCACTGGTGATGACGACGGACCTTCCTGGTGGGATTCCTGGCGGAGCATGAGTCTCCACGAGTTGAACCTAACCGGGATCGTGGCGTTTTGTCCTTTGTGGGAACAGTTCCGATCCCCTTGAGAATTCCTCTGGAGGAGACGGTTCTGTCCCCCGTGGTGGAAACGATTTGTTGAACACTCCGAGCTCAGCTTGGGGTACGGCGGATAATGTTGGTGAACTCCCTCCTGGTCCGGGTGTAGGAGACTACGATAGCTTGCATCGGTCAGTAGAAAAGACGCACGCTAAGCTGCTCGCGATGACGTTGAAGGTGCACCGCGTGTCGAGTGCCGCGCCGGAGATCGATCGCGTGATCGCGGAAACGGAGAGGACTCTTTTCACTCAGTGCATCACAAAAACGAGAATAAGAGAGACTGGGAAACTCAGACTTCCCCTCTATAAAGGGAAATCCGACCCAAAGACGCATATGACCGCCTTTCGGATAGCGGTGACCCGTGCTCACTTCAGTGAAGACGAGAAGGACGCAAGGTACTACAGGTTATTTGTGGAGAACCTTATGGGGTCCGCCTTGGAGTGGTTCTCACAGCTCGAACCTGGATTCATTGATAGCTTCACCCAACTATCTGCAGCGTTTGTGAAACACTATTCCATCTTCATAGAGAAGGGTGCTTCAGACGCTGACCTGTGGACTTAGTCGCAGGGTCCTATGGAGCCTCTGCGAAAGTTCATTGAACGTTTCAAATCCGTAAAGAAGAAGTTGTCGGCGTCTCCACCGCGCTGGCCACACTAAAACATGGGCTTTGGCATGAGTCCCCGTTGTGCTTTGACTTAACTATCCATAAACCAGATACCACCGAGGACGATCTTCACCGCTCCACAAACTGGATTACCGTAGAGGAGGAGAAGATGGCCCTCTCAAATAAGTTTAAGAACCCCAACAAGAGTCTTGAAGTAGGATTCACCAAGAGGAAGTTCGAAAAAGGGCAACAGGGAGACCCGAAGTGGATCATATTCCTACAACGTGGAAAAGGGAAAAAAGAGACCCCTAATAAGGAAGGATCAAGTATGATGGGGCGTAAACCAGACGCCTACTATGATCTCCACAAGTGCAACGGGCATGCCACACACAAGTGCTTTAAACTTAAGAGTTTTATAAGCAAGAAACTTACATAAGACGGTTTAAGCGGAGCAAACATCGACTTGGAGGAAGTCAGACGCGAGATTAGGGATGGGCATATAAATCAAAAGCCGAAATCCGAACCCAAACCAAACCGAAAAAACCGAAACCAAAACCGAACCGTTCTTCTAAATAACCCAAACGGTTCCTATATATCTCAACCCGAAAAACCGAATCTAAACCCGAACCGAACCGAAATCCAAAAGTATAAAAAACCACCACATATATATGACTATATATGTAATTATGATCAGATTGTTAGGATTTTAGGTAGAAAAAGTAGGTTTTTAGTAAGGTAACTCGGATATTTATGGGTTTTCGTCCAATATTTCGGGTTTTTGATTCGATTAACTTGGATTTAAGTTAGGTTTTTCGGATAATTTGGATTTTTTTACGGATATTTTGGATTTTTGGTTCCATTTCAGATCCTAATAAAAATGAAAAACCGACCCGAACCCAAATAGATCCGAATCGAAACCGAACCGAATTTTTAAATAATCCGAACGGTTCCTATATGCCCCTAACCGAATAATCCGAAATCTGAAGTACCCGAACCAAAAACCAAACGCCCACCTCTACGTGAGATGGAGGTAGCCGAGGACCGTGACTAGCCACCTGCACCGAAACGAACCCGGAGCCCGGAGAGAGTAGAGACCTCTAAATTTTCCAGAAAAAGCGAATAGACTTCATCCTAAGGGGATCGAGGCATTGCCAAGATTCTGTGCGGTCAATTAAGTCCCATGTAAGGAGAGTTGAGTTTGGGAAGGCTCGGTTCACCCCGGTCCCGAGCTGTGAAATCACCTTCTCCGAGAGTGATGCTTCGCAACTAGATCTTCCCCATGATGATGTTTTGGTAGTCCAGGTCAATATCGGAGAAAACTGTGTGGTTTCACGGGTCTTGATTGATACTGGAAGCACAGTGGACGTTCTGTTCATTGAGATCTGGTACGCATGGGGATCGAGAGATCAGAGGTGAAAGGTCCTCCAACTCCTTTAACAGGATTTAACGGGACCACTAAGATGTCTTAATGGGACAGTGCAGCTCCCTGTATCCGCAGGCAGAGGTGAAAGGTCCTCCAACTCCTTTAACAGGATTTAACGGGACCACTAAGATGTCTTAACGGGACAGTGCGGCTCCCTGTATCCGCAGGCAGAGTTCTGAAGATGATAGATTTCACGGTGGTGGACTGCCCCGCGACGTACAATGCAATCTTGGGCACACCATGGTTGCATGAGATGAAGGCGGTACCATCCACTTACCACCAATGCGTGAAGTTCCCGACCAGCAATGGGGTGGGGAATCTGCACGGAAGTCAAAAGAACTCTCGCATGTGCTACATGGCGAGACTTAAAAATAGAGTCCAATAGCAACTATAGAGCCCTGCAGGGTTGCAGTTCCTCTTGTAGCCTGCAGAGCGATCAGTTCATTCCTGGCCAAGCGAAGCAGTTCGACTCAGGAAATGATGATCCCGCTAAAGATAGAAATGCTGGAGAGTGTCACCAAAATCGCATAGTACATGTACCTATTGATGATGCCGACCTACCAAATGTGTGGTGATCGGAGCGCAGCTAAAGGGAGAGCTGAACGGGAGTTAGTGCGGTTCCTACGGAGTAACATGAGCACTTTCGCGTGGACAACAAGTGATATGCCGAAAATTGATCTTGATATAATATCTCATGAGCTGAATGTTGACACGGCGTACAAACCCATCAGGCAGAAGTGGCGAAAGCTCGATCCTGAAAAATCTCAAGCCGTCAATTACGAGGTGGAGAAGCTCTTGGCGAACAGTTCAATTCGGGATGTTCACTACCCCGAGTGGTTGGCGAATCCTGTAGTTGTCAAAAAGAATAATGGGAAGTGGCGAATCTGTGTCGACTTCACCAACTTGAACAAAGCTTATCCTAAGAATAGCTTCCCGCTCCCGCATATTGACAGACTCGTGGAAGCCACTGCGGGAAACCAACTTCTCTCTTTCATGGATGCATTCTCTAGTTATAATCAAATCAAGATGCATCCAGACGATCAAGAGAAGACATCTTTTATAAATGACAGTGGAATTTACTGTTACAAAGTCATGTTCTTCGGATTAAAAACGCTAGGGCGACCTACCAGAGGTTGGTGAACAAGATATTTTCCTCTCAGCTCGGGAAAACAATGGAGGTGTATGTGGATGACATGCTTGTTAAGTATTTAGAGGCTGGCGAACATGTTCATGACATATCGAAGTGCTTCGAGACCTTAAATCAATATATGAGATGAAGTTGAATCCTGAGAAGTGTACATTTGATGTCACTTAGGGAGAGTACCTTGGGTACTTAGTTACTGAAAGATGGATCAAAGCCAACCCAAATAAGATAACAACAATACTCTAGATGCCATCCCCGAAGTCATTGAAGGAGGTGCAACGCTTGACAGGGCGCATTGCCGCCCTGAACATGTTCATCTGCCGACCAACTGATAAGTGCCTTCCTTTCTTCCAACTTTTGAAGGGAAACAAAAAGTTTCTATGGGATGACCAGTGCGAGGCCGCCTTCATGCAGCTAAAAGAGTATCTCGCACACCCTCCTTTTTTGGCAACACCTGTGCTCGAGGAACCCTTATTTTTTTATGTAGCAGTCACTGTAGTCTAGGTGAGCGGAGTGCTGATACGAGAAGAGAGGGTGGAGCAGAAACCGACATTTTACATAAGTAAGAGTCTTGTCTCCGCTGAAACATGATACACCATAGCAGAGAAACTTTCCCTCACGGTAGTTGTCTCGGATCGGAAACTCCATCCCTACTTTCAATCACACTCAATTGTGGTCATGATGAATCAACCGTTACGCACGAGACTGCATGGTCCGAATCAGTTAGGGAGGATGGTCAAATGCGCGATCGAACTGAATAAGTATGACATAAAGTACAGAAACCATTTAAGTACAAAGGCGCATGTATTAGCCGATTTCGTTATCGAACTTCCAATATGAGTTCAGGAAGGATCTTCACCGGGGAAAACATGGGAACTCTAGTAGACAGTTCCTCCACCAGAGCTAGGCCTGGGTTGGGAGTTCGGTTGGAGTCCCCAACCGGGGAAATGATTAAAAAATCCTACCGATTAGTTTTCAACGCCTCAAACAATGAGTCGGAGTACAAAGCTCTCATCGTGGTGTTGAAGTTGGCGCTAGGGATTGGAGTCAGGGAACTCCGTGCGCGGAGCGACTTCCAGCTCGTTNTACCAGAGCTGGGCCCGGGTTGGGAGTTCGGTTGGAGTCCCCAACCGGGGAAATGATTGAAAAATCCTACCGATTAGTTTTCAACGCCTCAAACAATGAGTCGGAGTACAAAGCTCTCATCGTGGTGTTGAAGTTGGCGCTAGGGATCGGAGTCAGGGAACTCCGTGCGCGGAGCGACTTCCAGCTCGTTACTAGTCAAATAAGTGGGGATTATGAAGCTAAGGATGCCAAAATGGAGGCGTATGTGACATTGCTCCAAAGCATCATATCTCAATTTGATAGCTTCGAGTTAACATAAATCCCGCGAGGAGAAAACGACTCAGCCAACGCACTGGCCACGCTGGCGTCCACCTCAGGTCCATTTGTTTGAAGAACTAAGTATATCAATCCATAATCATATTATGGCCATCCAGACATGGTCCATGAAAAGACAAGCATTAGAAGAGTCAAAGTGTAAAAAAGATGATACTCTGTCCACACCAGCACATCCTGAAGCTCAGCTCGGGAAGGAGAACCCTTAAGCTCTGCTCGAGGGAAAGAACCCTGAAGCTCTGCTCGGGGTGGAGAACCCTGAAGCTATGCTCGGAGTGGAGAACCCCTTAAGCTCTGCTCGGGGTGGAGAACCCTGAAGCTCAGCCCGGTGTAGAGAACCCTAAAGCTCTGCTTGGGGTGGAGAACCCTGAAGCTCAGCTTGGGGTAGAGAACCCTGAAGCTTTGCTCGGGGAGGAGAACCCTGAAACTCTGCTCCGGGTGGAGAACCCTGAAGTTCATCTCGGGGTGGAGAACCCTGAAGCTCATCTCGGGGTGGAGAACCCTGAAGCTATTCTCGGGGTGGAGAACCCTGAAGCTCTGCTCGGGGAGCAGAATCCTGAAGCTCAGCTCGTGGTGGGGAGCCCTGGAGCTCAACTCGGGGCAGAGAACCCTGAAGCGCAGCTCGGGGTGAACTGGGGGGCAACCCGCGATGATAATTAAAGCAAAGACTGGTGAAGTTCGATAGAAGAATACATCACCACAGGAAAAGTTCCTGAGGATAAGTGGCAGGCGCGCAAGCTAAAAGTTCGAAGCGCGAGATTTTGCGTCATCCATAGTATTTTGTATAACCGGAGCGTGGCGGGACCTTACCTAGCGTGTGTCGGTCCAGAAGAGGCTGAAACAATCATTAGAGAAGTGCATGAAGGTCTGTGTGGATCGCATTCACCAGGGCTGACGTTGGTGGTAAAAATCAAACACCAAGGTTATTTCTGGTCGACGATGGCTAGAGATTGTGAAGAGTACGCCAAAGGGTGCGAAATGTGCCAAAGGCATGCTCCATTAATCCATCAACCTGCAGAGATTTTGTCCTCTATCTCCTCTCCATATGCATTCATGAGATGGTCAATGGACGTTGTGAGACCATTGCACCCATCCATAGGAGGGGTGAGATTTCTCTTAGTTCTTAATGATTAATTCTCTAAGTGGATAGAGGCGGGGGCTTTCAAGAATGTCACTGAGGCGGCTGTCCAGAAGTTTGTGTAGAGGAATATTATTTGTCGCCACGAGCTGCCTTATGAAATTGTGAGGGGTAACGAGTCATAGTTACTCGAACAAGTTCGAGGCGTTCTGTGCGATCTGGAAGATAAGGTTGAGTAAGGCCACCCCGTGGTACCTCCCAAGGGAACGTACAAGCGGAGGCCTCAAACAAACCACTTAGCAACCTGAAAAAGAGTTTGGGAGCCTTTAAGGGGGGGGGGGGNCTCCATGGCGTCCTGTGGGTGTGTCGAACCAAGCTGAAAAAACAACTAACGAAACACCATTCTCTCTTGTTTATGGAATGGAAGTGGTGGTTGCTGTTGAGGCTGTTATCCTGAGCTTCAAAAGGGCAGTGAACACAATGAATCCGGACCAGAATGACGAAATGCTGATTGATATTTTGGACATAATAGATGAGAGGCGTGATGTCGCGATGGTGAAGTTATAAAACTATCAGCACGCTATGGCGCGTCATTATAACAAAAGGGTGAAAGTGCGTCGCTTCAAACTAGGCGATTTAGTCCTCCAGACAGTGTTCTCTAACACTGCAGAGTATAACGCGAGAAAGTTGGGCACGACCTAGGAAGGACATTATAGGGTGACCAAGGTAGTGCGGTACGGCGTCTATAAACTGGAGTAAGAAGATGGAGTCCCGATGCAAAGATCGTGGAACGCAATGCACGTCAAAGCTTACTACTGAAAGATAAGACAAAGATGTGCGGACTAAAACAAAAATCTGTATCGTTGCTTTTCTGCATTTCCTTGTGTAAACCCCTATACGGGACTCTCGAGAATGAATAAAAGTTCGTTTTTAGTTTCACAAGGCATTCCATAATGGTTTGGTGCGTGAAAGCAAAAAATTAAAGTTTTAAATTAAAAAAAAAACCACCGCGGTGGTGTCGTGACTCACTGCAAGTTACGAGCAGAAGAAAACCCCTTAAACCACCACGACATGGAAACTTAACTGTAAACTACATGCAAAACAAAATGTATGAACAATAGTGTAAATACTTAGAAATGCACTGACTTATGAAAACTGTGAACAGTAAAACAGCTTGGTGCGGGTAAAAGTTCAGCTCAGGGGCGGGTTGAGTTTAGCTCATGGACACAAGTTACATTGAGCATAATTTAACGTGAAAACTAAGTTTCAAAAACAAAAGCGCACTAACTTGCCCGAGCCGTGAATCTCGATTTACTTCGGTTCGGGGTAAAATCAGTTCGGGGTAAACATAAAATTATTATCTAAGGCAAAATAGCTACTCTTTGAACGAAAAATTAGCTTGGTAAAGGTCAGGGGGCAGAGTGCAAAACATAGCCATCAGCCCATATAATAAAAAGATTAAAAGCGCGAAAATTAAATAAGGCAAAATAAATGCTAAGGCAAAGAAAAAAGCTTAGTAGAATAAATAAGCGTCAGGCCATCCTGAGCAAGATCAAAGGAATCCAAAGTAGTAGGTTCCAACAAAAGGCTTCGGGTCATCCCGAGCAGAGTACATAAAGTAAAAATAACAAAGTCTGATAAAAAGCTAAAAGATAGAATGCTCCTAAAGGAGGGCGGGGTCAGCTGCAACAGGGGGAGGAGTCTCGGTGCGGGTCTCCACCGCGTCTATGGACTGCGAGGTCTCGAGGCGGGGCTCGTCCGCGTTAACAGGCTGCGGGGTTTCCGCGTGGGTTTCCTCTGTCTCCATAAGCTATGGAGGGTCAATGCAAAGTCCCTCCCTACACATCTTGATGTTTGACCCAAACTCATCGAATGGAGCCTTAGCAACCTCAATGGCGAGCAGAGTGATGACAACCTGAGAAGGTGGTGGAGAATCCAGAATGATCTGCACAAAGCTGTCAAAGTCAAGCGGGGGAACCTTCACTTCGACCTCAAAATAAAGCGGTCATGAGGGACTCCTTGTCAGCAGAAACTTCCTCTAGCTCGGCCTTAAAATCCGAATGTTACCCTGAACAATCTCGTCAAGAAGCTCGATGTTCGAAGTAGTCTCGGAGGCTTGAGAAAAATGGTCGAGGGTGGCATCGTGATCAATGAGGTGAAGCTTCACCTACTCAAAACAAAGCATTAGCAATTCATCAAAGGAAACACATCATTAAAAAAAGAGAGTGGTGAAAGGAAGCATATGAGTGCACTTGCTCGACACATGTACGGACTCGATCACTAATTGCCTTCTTCGCCTCCGCAATGGCTCTCTGAGACTCCGACTCTCGGGTGTGGGCTAAGGCATTGGCGCGGGCCTCATCTATAGTGTCGCGAACTTCAGCCTCAGAAGCACGTCTCTCCGCCTCCTTAAGGCGAACCTCGGCCTCCCTGAGCTGCGCCTTGAAGGCAACATGGTCATCATGAATGTTCGTCAATGCCAGGCTGAACATATCCTTATATTCATCCCGATCCATTTGGGAACGATCCAACTTGTACTCAAGGCAGGCGATTCGGCTAAGGCGCTCGTTCGCCTACTTGACTGAATCCTCGTTCTTCTCCAGCTCTGTGATAGGAGACTTAACCTTAGCAGAGAGAGTCTTGATCCTCTCCTGGCCTCCGTCAAACCATAATCCTCCTGATACGATTCTGATTTGATTCCCCTTGGATTTTTATCTTTGAATAAAGCTTCCGGTGCGGAATAACAACTATATGTAAAGAACACTTTCTGGAACTTGGTGGTAATGGAATATGGACGAAATAGAGATGAAAAGAATGATAAAACAAACAAGAGATGATGATCTTGTTTGAGAGTTGAATGGATTCTCAAAAGACTGCACTTGTAAGAGAAATCCAGAATCCTGGTGGTTTGGCTCTCACCACTTAGAATTGTTTTGAGTCAAAAGTATAAAGGTTTTAGAATGAAAATTGACTGATTTTTATTGATAGACTCGTGCACAATAACAGAAAAGTCATAAAGGCTGGAAATTAAATGAAAGC
>OVAV01002724.1:0-10801 GCA_900406375.1 Iberis amara
CACTTCAAATCATATAAAATGATTGTTTGAATACACCCCCCCAAAAATTGATGAGATTGGTGGTAAGTTAATAGTTGATCTCATCTTTTAGAGGTTCTAGTGAAAAACTAGTGCCCGATTTTGACTCTATGGACCACCAGTTTTCATAAACTTTCTTGACAACTTAAATTTTCCAAAACATTTTAGGTTGGACTTGCCTGGACAATTTCAAGAGATTGTAGATAAACTTATCCACCTTACAACCACTAGATCTGATAACAATTTTTTTCGTGAAAAAGACAAGCCAATATATGCAATCTCCTACCACTTGTCACATCGGAATGGTTGAAAGGAATTTTAGATGCTTAAAGGGTACCCCTAGGAATTTGAAACAAGATAGAAAATCCAAAACTTGTTTTTGTACCTTTTCTATGGAAATATTTTACATGGAAAAGTAAGAAATAGAAAGTTGTACCACTTTTAGGTGCTAAAGCAAAGTTTAGAGCCATAAGAGATATAAAAAGAGTCAATATGGCTGAAAAAATTCTCAATCATCTTTAACTAAAGGTGATGTAACCCGTGGCAGCTTACTCTGCCAGATTCTGTGCATTTCAAAGATCGTAGGTTAACAAGCATTTAACATAAGATGTTAGACTTAAGCTCTTCACAAGAGTTGTAGGTAATGAAGTTAGCTTTCCAGAAAGCCTAAGGTCACAAACAATGGCCGTCTTTATAAAGATTTATGTGCATTTGAATGAAGATATAATCATGGTTAAGTTTCTTAGCCATATGCCCTACTTCTCAAAGATGACCGGTTTAGAAGTTTTTACCTTAGGAATTTGGGCTCAAGTTCTACATAAAAATTGTAGGAGTGGAAGTCAGCTTTCTAACAAGCCCAAAACCAACAAATTTGACCGAATGAACAAAGAGATTCGCACAATTGTCTAAGAGCAGCTCAAGAGACATTTTTGGATGGTCAAAGAAATTAAAAGCTTTCACTCTCTCTCTCTCCTTCATGCATAATATCTAGTTCTCTATATAAAGTCTTGTGATCTCTAAAAATACTGATCCAACTATTAATCAAAATGTCTTTTTTTTTTTTTTAAATTTGGATCCTACTAGTATGTAATATCTAGTAGCCTCTTGATCGCTTTGGTGTGTAATATCCAAAGGTTCATTAGGGTTTGTTGGTGTGTCAAATCCAACATTTATCTGATCTCTTGGTGTGTAATATCAAATGATCACCCTTGGAGTATCAGAAGTCTTCCGCAACTTTTGTGCTCCACTTTGATCCATGACTATCCGGCGAATCAAGGGCTTTTCTGCAACCCTTTGTGTGCCATTCGATCAATTTGTATCTATTTTAGTTTTTTTTTAGCCACCTTCAAAGTTTCGTTCCTTCAAGGGAATTCATCATTTGGTATCAGAGTAGACTTTGAAGGTGAATAGATTTCAAGTGCAAGCAAACCGATTTGAGGACAAATCTTTTTAAAAGGAGGAGCGGATGAGGTAACCCGTGGCAGCTTACTCGACCAAATGTTGTGCGTCTCGAAGATTGTAGGTTAACAAGCATTTAACATAAGATGTTGGACTTAAGCTCTTCACAAGAGTTGTACGTAATGAAGTTAGTTTTCGGAAAGCCCAAGATCACCAACAATGGCCGTCTTTATAAAGAGTTATGTGCATTTAAATGAAGTTATGATCATGGTTAAGTTTCTCAGCCAAATGCTCTGCTTCTAAAAGATGACCGACTTAGAAGTCTTTACCGTAAGAATTTGGGCTCAAGTTCTTCATGAACATTGTAGGCCTATAAGTCAGCTTTCTAACAAGCCCAAAACCAACAAATTTGACCGAATGAACAAGGAGATACGCACAATTGACTAAGAGAAGCTCAAGAGACATATTTGGATGGTCAAAGAAATTAAAAGCTTTCACACTCTCTCTCCTTCATGCATACTATCTAGATCTCTATATAAGTTTTGTAATCTCTCAAAATAATTATCCAACTGTTAATTAAAATGACTTTTTAAATTAGGATCCTACTAGTGTGTAATATCTAGTAGCCTCTTGATCTCTTTGGTGTCTAATATCCAAAGGTTCATTAGGGGTTGTTGGTGTGTCATATCCAACATTTATCCGATCTCTGGGTGTGTAATATCCAAGGATCACCCCTGGAGTATCAGAAGTCTTCCATAACTTCTGTGGTCCGCGTCAATCCACGACTATCCGGTGAATCAAGGGCTTTTCCGCAACCATTTGTGTGCCATTGTTGGGTCAAAAACGGTCACGACAAAATCAATGTCTAAAAGCTTTCACAGAAATGTTGGTCATTTGGTCCGAACATCAAACTACGTAACCATCGTATCCCGATCAACGGAACAAACTAACCAAGCCGCGACACTTCCGAAAGATCTCAAGGGATATGTTTTAGAAAAACCAGATAGCGATGACTAAGTAGTTAAGTGGGTATCTCTGTACTCTTTTGTCCTTAGTCGAGAAGAATTTGTCCCACTGGGTTTTCCTATCATTAAAGTTTTAACAAGGCAAGATAATCCACTTACGTCTAATGTTGGGGTCACAACTGGTATACTTGAAATAAATGTCCGAGAAATACGAAAGAACTCGACAGATATGTTTCAGAATATTAATAAGCAAATCGTAATCTTCGGACAAACGCTTTAGTTCCAAATATATAGTTTACGGACAACACGTTAACGATACACGTTTACGTGCGTATGATCGGCACGCTTCCGATACACATTCAGCTCGACAATTGGCCAACTGAATCATATGCATTTGTCTTGCCAATTGGCTAGCTGAATCATATGCATTCAGCTCGCCAACTGACGAGCTGAACATAGCACATTCAGCTCGCCAATTGGTGAGCTGAATCATACGCATTCAGCTCGCCAACTGGCGAGCTGAAGATATACGCTTTGTCTCGGACAAATCATCTCTCGTCTCGTATCGTTTCAATTGTCTGTTGGAATCTTACGACGAAGACCGTAAAACTCATGCTTTTCGTATAAGTTCCGAATTAATCATTTAAACAGTAATGGTCCGCTTGAACACTGAAGTTATCATATCTATACGATTATTTCCAACGATTTGTGAAAGAATCGTAAAAACCTTTTGTATAAAACTTAATCGTATAAAATGATTAAATCTTATCGTTTTCTTAAACGGATATAAAGACGCATTCCTTTTATTAACCGTTTAAAACGATAATGGCTAACTAAGACGCCAACGTTATCTCACATATACGATTGACGTCATAATACTACAGGATCCATATCGTATCATTGTATGAAAGACCAGTTCTCCGATATAAATCGTAAAAGTCTTCTAAACCGCAAAATGGCCCAAAGAGGCCTAAAACGCAATAACGACCCACTTACAATTTTGAACAAGCATTCGACTCGAGTACGATGACGATCGTAGCTTGCTCCGCAAGACGTATAGAAATGGAAGAAATCCGAAAAAGGAATGTTTCTGCAGAAGAATAAACTCGAAAACAAAGATTTCCGCGGAAGAATCGAAGACAGAAAAGGAAGACGGACCAACCTTGAAGTCTATATAAGAGATATGAGGAGGAAGAGCAGACACACGTTCAATTATCTACACCGAAATACTTAGGGCTTTAGGTTATTTTTCCATTCTTAGCGAGTTGCGACTCAATTAAGTTTATTAATCTCCGTTGTTAGATCTAGGATACTTGCCGACAGTTCTTGCGGCTGAGGCTTTCATCTGACTGTAGCACGCTCATACGATTCGAAATAAGAAACCTTTTTGCCCTCTTCGTACTTTTAAGCTTGTGTTTTAATTATTAATTCTCGTATTCTAATCTCGTACTTGTTTGGCTCATAGAAATCCGGGACCTCTGGAAAAATAGAGTTTACTCGATTATCCCTAACTAATGGAAATCGACAGTGCGAATTTCAGTTCCCATAGTTTGGCGCTAGAAGGAGGGGGGTATGGATCAATCTTACTCACAGCCGCAAAAAAACGATTTCGGATATGACTACCTAAGTTCAAAACGACCAACCAGATCGCGACGGTGGCCCACCGAGCGACAACGTTAAGAAAACTTCGCTGACGAACGACACCGTAGTCAACGCTGATGCAAACACTGCAGCGTTTGAGGAGATGAAGAAGATTTTCTCGACTCTCGAAAAGAAGTTGGAAGAACAAGATAAGCTAACGAGCTCTCTCGCAAAACAGATCAAAACCTTGATCGCGAGAACCAGAACCATCTTTGCACACGAAACTACTAAGCTCTGCGGAAGAAGGCTCGATTTTGCAACCCCGTTCGAGAGGGGGAAAAACACGCAAAAGGGACCGCCAGAACAAATCCCGATGAAATCACCCCTAACGGAAGAGAACAAAGCCGAGTGACTTAACTTGGAATCCAACGAACAGTCTGATTCTTCAGATGAAGACGCGGATGTACACCCAAGAAAAAGAAACAACCGCTCAGCTCAGAAAGATCCTCAGTTCGACAAACCCATGAGAGAACAAGAAGAAAACATCTTCTGTGTTGAACAAGAGAAACTAGCCGAGGAACAGGCTCGAGCCATCCGTGAAAAACGCCGAAAAACTCCTAAGGCCACTATCGATGACCTTAATGAAATTAGCGATCTCCGCGACTACTTCGCAAAAACTGATGCGGAAGTTCAAGCGTTAAAATCATAAATTCACCATGCTACAAGTGCGGCGCCGGAGATCGACCGACTCGTCGAGGAAGCTTGGAAAACCCTATTTACGGCCCGTATAACTAAACCGCGAATCATTGATCCCAGAAAATAAAAATCCCCATGTACGACGGAACCACCGATCTGAAACCTCACATGCAAGCCTTTCAGATCGCGATGGCGAGGTCCAAACTTAAAGAGGGTGAAAAAGATGCATGCTTCTGCCTCCTTTTCGTCGAACACCTCCAGGGAGCAGCTCTCGAATGGTTCTCACGATTAAAACGCAACTTCATTAGAAACTTCCGACAACTCTTTGCGGAATTCCTCAAACAGTACTCGATGTTTATGGATAGGGAAACATCCGACGTCAATTTGTGGAGTTTGTCTCAAAGGGAAGATGAATCTCTCCGAGATTTCATGAAACGATTGAAGATCGTAATGTCGAGAGTCAGCAAGATCAATGTTAAGGTAGCCGTAGACGCACTCCAAAAAACCCTCTGGTACAAGTCAAAATTCAGGAAGTTAATATCCCTCAAAAAACCGCGTACAATTCAGGACGCACTTCATAAGGCTACAGACTTTATCATCATCGAAGAAGAGATGAAAGTTCTATCGCAGAAGCATAAACTGGAAAGGCATCCGCAAAAGACGCTCCTTCGAAACAAAAGCCGAAAAAGAAAAATTCCCGTAACGATAAGTTCGTCCATCACGAGGGAGAGGACCTTCAGGGAGCGCATAACTATGCTATAAATCGGTCGTCCGAACAAGGAAGGGCATCGGGTAACACCTGGACTTGGAGCGTCTCCTACGACGAAAACACCTTCTACGAGTTCCACCAAACAAAAGGTCACTTGACGGCGAACTGAAAAGTTCTTGGAGCAAGACTAACGGCGAAACTACTCGCGGGAGAGATGTCGGAAGTATCTAGTATAAAAGATTGTATCAGAGAAACCGATCGACAGCCTAGGTCCGATCAAGCGCCGCCAAGCGGCAACGCACCTCAGGGTACTCGAACATAGGGAAAACCCAGAAGAGGTTTGGAGGAAAAAGGCAGCGACGTCAATCATCGCTGAGTGAACATGATTAACGGAGGATTGCAATATTGCCAGGACAACGTCTCCGCAATAAAAGTGTACACCGTAAAGCTGAAATGAGCGCCAACTGGCCTACTCCTCTTCGCTTCACACACTACGAATCACCTAATAACACTATCACTTTCGGGGAAAGAAGTTGTCGGAATGGACACACCACACTACGACCCCCTCGTAATCGATCTCGATATAAGAGATCTCAAAGTCGCAATAATTCTCATCGATACAGGAAGTATTGTAAACGTAATCTTCCGCGATATTCTAAAGAGGATGGGAATCAATTGATCCGGAGTCACGCCCACCCCAAATCCACTCACTGTGCTTCTCCGGCACAACAACCATGACTCTCGGATCAATTCAGCACCCAGTCGTAGCCAAAGAGATCACAAAAATCGTCGATTTCGCGGTAGTCGACCATCCTGCCATCTACAACGTGATCATGGGAACGCCTTGGATAAACTCCATGAAGGCAGTGCTATCGACTTACCACTTGGGCATCAAGTTCCCGACTCCCTACAGAATATATACAATCTGGGGATGTCAAAAACAGTTGCGACTCTGCTTCCTAGCCGAGCGTAACATTCAACAGGCCACAATGACACCCACGGTCGGACCCAAACGACCGAAGATAGCTCAGCCACCGAACGAAGACACTTCGGAAAAAGCTAAAAACGCTTCGGAAAAAGACGAGCAAGATTCGTCAATTGAAGAAACGGCTCAACCTAAGGAAGGTAATCAAACCTCCGAGCCCAACATCACAGACAAAACGGCACAACTAACGCCATAAAAAGTCATCTACCCAACTATAGCCGCCACAGCTAAAACAGACGATGCAACACCCGCAAGCGAGTAAATCACTCACGGCAACAAACTGAACTACGAGATGGCTTGATACCCGAAAAGGGTACGCAGACAACTTTTCGCAAGAAAAGTGCATCTGTCCCCCTCTCGAAAATAGGGGGGAGTGGGTACGTATACATATACTCATATACTCCTATATTTCAAAATATCCGTATTTATGTACTCGGTATTTTCTAAACTTTTCGGCAATAAGAAAAAACACATTTTTATTAAGAGAATTTCGCTATCTTAAAAACTATCGTATAACCCAGAAATCAGAATCATACGAAAACTTTCTTAACATAATCCAACTTAAACATTTTCCTCGTTCACAAGGACAAGCACGCCCTTCGACGAACCGCATGAATATCTCTCGAACACATTCTAAACATAAAACCACCGAGCGGAAACACAACTTTCAGAAAAAGCGAGACGTCGCAAACTTCAGAAAATAAACTTTCAAACTCGTACAAATGCAGTCACCACAAACTTCAAAATCAAAACGAGCAAACACTTGCTCCTATATCGAACCCGTCGATTTGCCCCGACGGACGAACTAGTCACTTAACCTTTTGTAATATTGGTTCTCATACATCCGACACAAGCATAAAGCGCTATAAAAATCAAAATTTTGGTCAGCACTTCCGAACGACTTAGAAATTATCTTCGGAGAAATGCTCTGTTTCCGATCGATGCGAGTTTATCGCAGACTCCAATATCGAAACGGAACCAGCTTGAAATTACAAATGTGACACGTAAGCCGGGATAGTCACCGCTCGCCCTAAAACCGAGAGTAAATCTAAGTCTTGCCCTAAACCCAACACACTTGTCTCTAACATCTCTAGAAATAGTATCTAACCGACACGAGATCGCTAAATTGTCTCTTCGCTTACATCCATAAGTTCATAAGACTCGAAAATTAGATTTTTCGAAAAACTTGCACCCGAAACGGATAAACGGATGTAGCAATCATCAGAGAACGGGATACGAAGTGACTAATCGTAATCTTGTCTCAACTACCGACCCTATATTTACATAACATAATATATTTACCAAAGCCGCAAGGAAACGGGGATTCAAAGCCACCTACGGCCAACCCCGATAAACTAAAAACGACCACACTTGGCCAAAATCATAAACAAAACAGGGAACATACTCCCTTTATACAAAATTTACGCTCCTCACGAGTCAAGCTCGAAAAAGCCAGAACACGACCATTCAGACGTGCTCGGATCCTGGTCCACCGCCTCTTCATCGCCATGTGCTGTAGTCCCGACTTCCACCGAATCAGGAGAAACGGGAATCAGAGCCGAGTGCTCCCAAATATCTTACAAGTAGTCAAGACGCTAAGTGCACCACAAAGCACCCACAGGACCACGACACTCACGGTACTCCCCGAAGGAATAGTGAACTTGCATGAACTAATCGTTTGGCCAGTCTTGTCGGCTACGATAAAGTCTGGTCGCCCACAACGAAGTCTGGTCACCAACGACGAAGTCTGGTCGCCCACGATGAAGTCTGGTCGCTCACAACGAAGTCTGGTCGCCCACGACAAAGTCCGGTCACCCACAACGAAGTCCGGTCGCCCACGACGAAGTCCGGTCGCCCACGATGAAGTCTGGTCGCCCACGACAAAGTCCGGTCGCCCACGACGAAGTCTGGTCGCCCACGACAAATTCCGGTCGCCCACAAGAAATTTAGGTCACCCACGACGAAGTTACGTCGCCCACGATGAAGTATATCCGCCCACGAAAAAGTTTGGTCGCCCACGACGAAGTCTAGTCGCCCACTACAAAGTCTCGGACTTTTAAGCCATTAATTTGCCTAACTTACCTAACCTTTACCTCGCAAGAAGATCTCGACGATTCTTGCGAGCTGGGGGGCTAACTGTTGGGGTCAAAAACGGTCACGAAAAAAATCGATGTCTAAAAGCTTTCACCGAAATGTTGGTCATTCGGTCCGAACATCAAACTACGTAACTGTCGTATCCCGATCAACTGAAAAAACTAACCAAGCCGCGATAATTCCAAAAGATCTCAAGGGATATGTTTTGTCCCACTAGGTTTTCCTATCACTAAGGTTTTAACGAGGCAAGATAATCCACTTACGTCCAATGTTGGGGTCACAACTGGTGTACTCGAAATCAATGTCTGAGAAATACGAAAGACCTCGACATATATGTTTCGGAACAATAACAAGAAAATCGCAAACTTCGGACAAACGCTTTACTTCCTAATATATAGTTTACGGATAACACGTTTACGTACGTATGATCGGCACACTTTCGATACACGTTCAGCTCGACAATTGGCGAGCTGAATTATATGCATTCAACTCAGAAATTGGCGAGCTGAATCATACGCGTTTGGCTCTCCAAGTGGCAAGGTGAATCATACGCATTTGTCTCGGGAAAATTATCTCTCGTCTCGTATTGTTTCGAGTTTCGTTTGGAATCTTACGACAAAAACTGTAAAACTCTTTCTTCTCGTATAAGTTCCAAATTAATCGTATAAATGGTAATGGTCAGCTTGAACACCGAAGTTATCCTATCTATACGATTACTTCCTACGATTTGAAAGAATCGTAAAAATCTTTCGTATAAAGTTTAATCGTATAAAATGATTAAATCTTATTGTTTTCCTAAACAGATATAAAGACGCATTCTTTTTATTAATCATATAAAACGATAACGGCTAACTAGGAAGCCAACGTTATCTCACATGTACGATTGATGTCATAATATTGCGGGATCCATATCGTACAGTACGAAAGACCGGTTCATCGATAGAAATCGTAAAAATTGTCTAAACAGCAAAACGGCCCAAAGAGGCCTAAAACGCGATAATAACCCACTTATGATTTCGAAAAAAAATTCGGCCCGAGTACGATGACGGTCATAGCTTGCTCCGCAAGACGTAGAGAAATGGAAGAAATCCGGAAAAGGAATGTTTTCCGCAGAAGAATAAAATCGAAAGGAAGATTTCAGCGGAAGAATCGAACACGGAAAAGGAAGACGGAGCAATCTTGAAGTCTATATAAGAAATATGAGGAGGAAGAGCAGAGACACGTTCAATTCTTTACACCAAAATACTTAGGGCTTTAGGTTATTTTCCGTTCTTAGCCAGCTGCGACTCAATTAGGTTTATCAGTCTCCGTTGTTAGATCTAGGATACTCACCGACAGTTCTTGCGGCGGCTGAGGCTATCATCTGATTGTAACTCGCTCATATGATTCGGAATAAGAAACCCTTTTGCCCTCTTCCTACTTTTAATCTCGTGTTTTTATTATTAGTTCTCGTATTCTGATCTCGTACTTGTTTGGCTCACAGAAATCCGGGACCTATTGGAAAATTGAGTTTACTCGATTATACCTAACTAACAGAAATCAACAGTGCGAAATTCGGTTCCTACAGCCATTCGATCCATTTCTATCTATTCTAGTTTTTTTTATGGTTTTTGGCCACCTTCAAAGTTCCGATCCTTCAAGGGGATCCATCAAAAGGGGCCAAAATCGATTACTCTATATAGTGATAATTAAGTTTGACATTCATATTACATCTAATTCTATTTTCCATGAAATAACAAACATGTTGCTACTTCGTTAGAGAGAAGGTACAAGACTTATTTCTCTGTATTATGCTAAAAATTCTATTAGCTTGTATTTCCAAAATGTAAGATGGTATTGACAGAAATATTGGCTTACGACACATTCACAACCAAACTTGAGGGTGAACGTTGAAATGTAGACCCAAGAATTTACTTAAAGGGCGGCACAATTAAAGTCCACACACAATAATATAGTCAAAGCTTCTCCAATAAACTTAAGACTAGATACTTTAAGTCAGTTTTATGTGAAAGCTAGTCTTGGAATATAACTTTATATTTGACATGTAAGGCAATATATACAATAAAATATTGAGAAAATTGCTAAAATATCATAGAAAAATTATAATATGACTAGAATACCATACATCTTTCAAAAATTACTAGAGTGTTTTCAAAATCCTAGTAAATTACAATTCACTCTCTTGATTAGTTTTTTCCTAATTTGGTTAATTTTTAATTAACAAATCCATGTCACTAAACCGTTATTCCATGTCTCTGAAACATTTTATATATAATGTTTCAAATTTCTTAAACACTCTAGTTTCTTAAATAAAAAAAAAAAACGGTTTAGTGACCTAGTTATCGCCCTCGTCGT